>WBMV01009006.1:193281-211813 GCA_013396655.1 Campylorhamphus procurvoides | reverse complement strand
TTACTTTCACTAGAGTTCTTGCTTTTTATCCTTTCCTGTGACACAAAAGCAAAGTGTCCAGTCTAATATATTTCCTACTTCTTGCATTTTGGCTCTTTGATTCCTTCACTGTCCCCAAGCAAAGCAGAATTATGTCTAAAAGCAGCTCTGGGATATATTTCATTATTATTTTCCTATTATATGGCAGCAGTGTGGTACGAGACCACTGAGGTTATGTAGTCATTGTGAATGAATGCAGCACACAAGCTCACTCCCCATTTTATTGCAAGGGCACTCTCAAGTTCAGCATCTACTGTCATACTTAGAAAGCTTCATTTTGTAACCTTGCTAGAATTCGTTTAAGGTAAGTTTACGCATATACTTTATAATATACTATAAGCTAATAGCTTTCAAAAAACTAGAGCAACATAAAAACTTTGATGACAGAAAAAAAAAGCAGGAAGGGCTTGAATACAAAGGTAAAAAAAAAAAAAGGAAGTGTCTGCAGAGGCCAGAGGAGCTTGTCAGTGAGCTGATCTCTCTTGTTCTAACTGTCTTGGAAGTTCACTGTAGAATTGAAATACCAGACTAGCCAGAGGTGGTTTTGGGGTATTCCTTTGGGGTGGCTTGGTTTTTGTTTTGGTTTGGTTTGTTGAGGAGTGTTGTTTGGGGTTTTTTGGGTTTTGAGGGGTTTTTTGTTTTCTTTATTTGGGTTTTGTTTTGGGGGTTGTTTTTGGTGGTTTTTTTTAGAAAGAACTATATTCACCCGGTTAATCCAAGAAGGCACACGTGCATCTTATTTTGTGAATGACACTGCATAATAAGAGACCTGTCTAGAAATAGGCAGGTCTATTGTATATCTACTGAAGATATACACTAGAAGGGGCCATATGTCCCTAAGAGCCTATGCCCCTAAAGATGATTCTGTACCCTGACAAAAAATTTTATGATCAGGAAGGAGTTAAACCCAAGGTGTGGAAATACTTGAAATTAGCAAACAGGTTCCTTCTCTGCTTCCCACAGCTTCATTCTTTGATCTTACATCTTTGAGCAGGTTATACCAGCAAAGGGGAAAACCACAGCCTTCCACGGAGATAACAGATGCATGATACTGCTGCTGAAAAGAATAGTCAGCAGGTATAGAGTTCTATCAGTAGTCATCATAGTACACTTCAGTATGGAATAACTTCTGTATTTTAAGTACCAAAGATTCCCATGGAAATGTATGGAAGGTGGTAACAATTTGGGGCTAAGAAAGAAAAGAGCCCAAACAAAATTACCATCCTCTGCAGATTGTTAAACAGCAACTTTTCCCATTACTCACTGCTTTCATCCACCCATCCTTCTGGGGGAGGAAGGATAAACATAGTGCAGCTAACATTAATTCTACATCTGGAGACATCACTAGGAAAAGAACATGCACACACATAATGCAAGAGGGAAGAACTGAAACCTGAAAGTTATAGAGGTGTAGTTTCCACAAGCAATATATGGTCAACTAATATAGAGAGATATACATAAACATGACAACTACAAGAAACTGGGTTTACACTTTTTGAAAATGAGAGAGAACACATGGGAAAGCAAGATGGTTTAGTTTAATTTGACTCTTCTTGAGTCTTCCTGATGGTGACTTTAGTATTTTACTCCTCTATTCCACTTTCCTTGCATACAAATATACTAACTTAGAAATTCTTCAAATCCAGTAACATGCACAATCTCCTTTAATAGGCAAGATGAAGCAGAAAGAGTGCCTAATTATAGACTGTAGATTCTATAGTACCTGCTGGTCCTAAAAGACATTTTTGTCTTAGGTTCTTCAGTCCTGCGTCTATCAGAATTCAGTCACACAATGTTGAGTTCTTCAAGAACTAAAAAATCACGTGTGAGCAAGGACAAGAACAAAGGACCCCAGCGCAGTTGGTATTTTCTGCAGGAACCATTCTTTAACAAGACAATGACATTATTGTGAACAGGAAATAGAAGGAGAAAATTCCAACTTGTGAGTCAAACAGTCCTATGATATTAGGATTAGATTCACTACAACTTTAAAAATACTGTCCTACTCCTTCTTTCCAAAAATCTGTATTTCTAGACTCTTCTCACTACCAAAGTGGGAAAGTGAAAAGAAAGAAACTGAGCCAACATAATGCTTCATTCATTGAGAACAGAGCAGTCCTCCATAAGCTGTATGTTATGTTTTAGTCTCCAAACCATCTGTACAAATAACAAGAAAAATAATAAAAATCTTTTGATAAGCCTTCATTTGGTGAGAAACACAGAAGAAATAGCAGACTAAAACCAAAGAGATTTCCTGTTTATACGCAGAGATTATTAGAGACAGACCAATGCTAAACTTAAGAAAATTCTTGTCTTATTTTTGGAATCCAATTTTGACTTTCTACATATAAAAGTATATGAAAACATGCTGATATTTGGCCATCATGCTGGGGACTTTTTCCACAATCACAAAAGACCAGTTCAGAGCTTCAGATTTATAAACACTCCTCTCAAGTGAAGATGAAGTTAGACTGATTACAATATAGTATAAGACTGATAACAATATAACATAAAGCTCTCTATTCTTATGTTTCTTGGTGGGATCCTAGGCAGATGAAGAAAGCTGCTATCAGCTGATGATGTTGGAAAACATATATGGCTAATTAGGAACAAGCTATTTTGGATGGAGCAGAAAGATGTCTGTATTACAAAATCAAAACAGAAGCAGATACCAGTGTCAGCATATTTGGGAAAAAAAAAAAGACAATGATTAAATGGACATTGAGACTAAAATCACTTCAGACTTTTCCAGGCTCGATCTCCAGATCAGAACTGAGATAGCATGAGTCACACTACAATGGTGTAAGAACTTCAGCTTCAAAGTTGACAATGTAGCATATTTTAATACCATTAACTTGCCAAAACCAAAAAACACCAGAGAATTTTGGTTTGGGATTATTTTTAGTAGTGATTATACTGGTGTATCTGAGTGACATAGTAATAGTTCACATGATTATGTAGCGTGCTACTTTCGGGTCTGGGTGAATTCTGTAATAAAAAGTGAAGGCTGAAAGACCTGGTCACAGATGATGCTGTGGTTGTAAAATTTAGCCACAAAAGACTTCACACCAAGCCAGAGAAAAAGAGGTTCAGGAAGTTTAAAATATTATTATTCATAAAATTTTTGCAAATTAATTCCTCTCTCTGAGTGGGAAAAAAAAAATCACTAAAAAAACCAACCAACCAACCAAAAATCCCCACTTCTGTTTATTTTTAGGGGAGTAACTCAATTTATGTGACAGAACCCAGCAAAAAGGAAGTTGTCATAACAAATATCATGATGGATCAGGACCATAGGACAGAGGAATAAAACACAGCTTTGCAAATCGAGTTCTTAGAGAACTGGCAGCAACCAACAACAACTACTTTATTCTCAGCCCAAAACTCTTGAGAAACATGCACAGTTAATTCTCACGATGAAAGGACAGAAATATTCAGATTAGCCAGCCAAGTTTCTAGCATTTTTTCCCAGTTTGTCAGTTGACTTAGATTTCCCTACTAAAACAAGAAGAAAAAGAAACAAACATTAACCCGTACTTTATAAGAAGGTTTTGTTTGTAAATAATTTTCAAAGGAATGCTATACAGTAAGAAAGAGAACCTGCAAAATGTTACAAACTGAGAACCATGTATCGAAGTTGAGGTTATGCAATAGCAGTCAAGGATGGTTATAAGCGGCATCCACTTGCTTGTTTAACCTTGTATGAATTCATTAACCTCCTATTAAAATATTTATCGATATTTCACTAAACTTTTTGGTAGTTAAAACTTCTTTTTCTTCTCTTGAGAATGTGCACTCTGGTTCACCTGCTAATGGTGATACACAGTCATGAAAGGTCTCACCTAACCTTCTGGCTCCCGGGCATCCCAGACATGGTACTGAGGCCTTGTAATCCCAAAATGCAGTTTGACATGCACTTCAGATACAGCAGCCTGGATACAGGGTGTGGAGCCTCTGGTGGAAAATTCCAACTACCTTAGACCTAATGGCTAACTTGGATACTTTTCTCCTCTTTATTTGATCTTACAGTAAGTATAAGTCAGACTTAAAAGAAAATTAGTTGAAAAAACCCCATTAAATTCTTCATAACAGGAAAGAAAAGCTGGTGAAATAACCTCAAAGATGCAGCAGCATGGTAAGTATTTCTGCTTATGCCATATGTTAAATCATATGAAAGGCTAGCAAGATATTAAATTCAGTTCTTTCCAACTGTTAATTTTTCATTATGAAAAAATGCATATGTTAGTGAAGCTACAGAACTGTCCACACCATCAGAAACAGAAAGAAAATCTACTTTAATGGTAACCATACCAACTCTTAAAATCTTTTGTTACCTGAAAAGTTTGAGTGTGTCTGTTTTATAGTACCACTTAAAAATTACTCTGTTTAAGCAGAAAAGCTAAGACCAAAACTTTCATCAACAACTAAATGGGTAAGTGAGCAAAAAGAAGACAAGTCCACCAATTTTAGAGATTCTATTTTAAGCTTAATGGCCACTTGGATATAATGAATACATATATTTTCATCATACTGTCCTATAAACTGATATATTAAAAATAATATTTTCAAATTGTTATCTATGAAGAAATTTATTAGTATTCATCTTCTGCCTCTAGTGAATGAAAATACATGTTAATTCTTTTCTACATTTACTGTTTCAAGTTGCATTCACAGTACAATATAATAATTTGTATTTCAGTGGAAAGATAAGTAAATGTGTTTGTAAAAATTGCCCATAATGATCAGGTTTTAGTGCTATTTATACTGGTTATTTTAAAGTATAAAGGAAGTCATACCTAGCACTTCTAAAGTGTCATTCATCTGCAAATTTCATGACATTTTACATATATTAATCAATTAAGCCCATCTCAATTAAGCATTAATATCCCAATTTAACAGTTAGTTACACTGAGGATAGCTTGAAAGGTTAGCTGTCTTGCTAATACCACTCAAAAGTGGGGATAAAACCCAAGAATGACAATCGCTCCTCCACGTGTAATGAAAAATGAAAAGTATTTTCCCTCCTGTAGAATGGAAAATATAAAAATAAAGGCAAAATTAATGGACAAAAGTTTGGGCTCTTACAGGACTTCTATCTTTTCTTGTGAAACAAACTATTGCTTTACTAACTTCTTAGACAGAGGGGAATACATATGATCAAGAGATTTCTGTAAGGAGGTCCACAAGATATGGTCCTCTAGACCAAAGCAAAAACAGTGACCCAGAGTACAGCCCATACAAGCCTTGCCTCACCCCACCTCCCCAGCCAGGCTAAACATCTTGAACTAAACAGAAATTCTACTTTGTACCACTTGGGGTGTTTTTTTCAGCTGACTCCCTTAAAGTATGTCCACGCCACTTTATATTTAACAGTAAAAATTAATGTATCCAGTTAACATAACATGTCACATGACATTAATTCTATCAAACTTGTCAGTCTAATGCCACTAGAAAATAATTTTATTCCAATTTTATATTCTGATTTTAATATGCAGACTAGAGAAGGGTCATCCTGTTTATCCTGTTTCTGACATACTATAGTCTGTTACTGATTGTAAAACGTGAACCAATCAGTTTCCAGGTGCACATCCTGTAACACGTATTTGGAACCATAACTGCATCACTTTTTTGTGTATGTTTTCAGCACTAATATCTAGTATTGATAATTTACTGGTTTAGAAGTGCATTCTTATTACCTTAAGCCATAATCCTTTATTGCTTTTAGTCCCTTAATTTTATACAGAAACCACTACAGTTTTGACATTTTTTACCAGACTTCTGATATGTGGTGAAGAAAAAATAGGCTGCTTTGCTATATTGTGCTACTACTGTATCTCTCAAAAGGGTCAGTGACAAATTATGGTGTCTCGGCATTCACTCTGTGGTGGATTTTGGAACAAATGAAGGAGGGATCACACAGAGGTGACATCATTTGATCTTCATGGTTTATCCTCAAGAGCATCATCATGTCCATGAACTAAATAACAGAACCAAAAGTGTAGAGGAAACCTCTATTCTGGCACTTCATTTTTTCTAGCCCAACTTTCCATGCTTACTGTATTTGAGACTCACTGTGATTGTCACAGACATTCTCAGCCCAACACTGCAGAGGACAACTGTAATGCCCCTGTATTTCTTCCTTGTAAGAGATGAAAACCTTAGTTCCAAGTCCTGTTTGTGCAGAATGGGCTGATTTCCAAACTGGTTCCACAACTGGCCTTTACCAGTTCCAGCAATGGGCCATTCTAGTACTTTGCATATCTTGTAATCACTTAATCAATGCTTCATGTCTGACATGACCTCTCAGGTGTGATCTGTAAAAGCAACATGACCCAATGTGTCACCTAATTAATTAGTGACAGCTCCCAGCATTCCAAAAACCTGTTAAAGGACACCTAGAGGACAGTCATAACACTGTGGTGTAACTCATTCAAGAGAGAAAATCAGTCTGGCACAGAGGAAATCTGTTTTCTACCCCTGCGTAGCCCATATCAGCTAGAGGTTCCTAAGGTCATGCAGACTGTCATCCACTCAGTACAATGCTCCCAGCTGGCTCTTTTAATTGCACACACGAGAAGAGACACCCCCCCTAAAAAGGGGAAATTTAGTTTACATACTAGGAAGAATTTTTTACTATGACAGTGGTGAGACCCTGGAACAGGTTGCCCAGATAGGTTGTGGATGCCCCAAGCCTGGCAGTGTTCAATCCAGTTCGGATAAGGTCTTGAGCAACCTGGTCTAGTGAGAGGTGTCCCTGCCCATGGCAGGTGGTACTGGGCCTAGATGATCCAACCCCTTCACATGTTATGATTCTATGGTCTTGCTGGCCTACACTGATTCCTATAGAAGTGGTGAAGAATATGTCCAGATGTATTGAGAGGCTTTATCCTGGGCCAGATGAGCATTTTCATAAGGGAATGTCAGCCAAGGAATTCCAATAATACCATATTCAAAATGTTCTTAATGAGCCTTCATTATGTCCAGAAACTACACACCAGGGAGAAGCAATCAGTAACCCTCCCACCTGAGTGAGTGGACCATCCATGTTATTGAAGAAGCTGCAGGAATGTGCTGAGATTGAGATTTTCCAACTTAGGGTGGCAGCATCAGAAGAGAAACGCAATCTTATGCCTTGCAGAGCCAGCAATACAGCCAATACAGAAAGCTGAGGGGACAGCACGAGAGGGATGCTAGAGAACTAAGAAACTTAAGTTCTTGCTGACTGTGGGGTTTATGTCCAGGAACGCATGAGAGGAATAGACAGGATTTATCGTCCCAGCCTGTGTGGCAACACGTGGTGCTATGAAATTTGGTATAGGTGGGAAAGGTGCTTGTGGGAACACAAACGTGGCTGCTAACGAGCTAAGATATGTCATTGCTAGTGTATAGTCATATATGGTAGCGAATAATATGCAAGCAGAGAAAAGTCTGTAAAACTGTGAGTTAAAAAGGAAATCTTTTTTCTCATGACTGTGTGATACAGAGTGAAGGATCCTGGAAGGCATTCCTGGCCTTTGAGTGCAAAGTTGCTTTAATGGGCATCTCCTGTTTGGTTGCCCAGTGCCATATAGCATACATTCCCTACAAGCTGCCCCTGCTTTTCTTCCTTCCCCAACTTCAAACGGGTATAATAAAAACAGGGCACTTACCCAAGCTGGTCTCTTGTCCCATCCTGTAATTTCTGTCCCATTGCTACTTTGGAAATGTGAGACAAGCATAAAATGGCATGTACTCCTTTTCTCTAGATGACTGCGAATTCTCAGCTCCTATATCCATCCAGCCTAACTTAGAGATCAGGTCCTAAACTGAGAAGTCAAGGAATCCAGATGACTCCGCAGTGACCTTCAGGTCAGAAATTGTAAATACTTATGCAGAGCTACCCAAGTGACCTACTGACATACTTATTTTTAAGTAGGTAGCTTTCAGGGGTTTTTCTTCAAGATGTTTGTATCCATGGTCAAAACCAGCCATGTCAAGGTGTCACCAAGTCACCTCCTCTTGTGTGCTACTGAAAAACTTCCTCATCACTGGCCTGGGCTACTTCCAGCAAGCCAGACCTTCTGAGGTCTCATTTCATATCTGTGTGCCCCTACAACATCATAGTTTTGTTTATTCAGTCGTTAAAAGTAAGTCAAAAGGCTAAAAAATTTAAAGGCTGCATTACTTTCAGACAGATTTCTATAATTTGGCATTAGACATAAAATGTGTGGTGCATGTCTGTTGGCACTAAAGGGACTTATGGATATTGGTGTATCTCTCATGAGTAGAGAAAATGAAACCCAGCATGAGTTTATATTATCCCAGTGCACCACCTGATGAAGTGAACAGCCTGCTAAATCAGCCTCAAACTTCCTCTTAGCGGGAAAGAAATTATTTTTTCCAGGTGGAAGCCTAAATTGAAGAGTGCACACAATCAAAGCCTGAGAGCATCTTAAACTGACAGGATAGGTACGGCCTTGATAGGCTTGGCACACCTCAAAGTCATGGTAGAAGCTGAAGAAAAGCTTTTTACCAGCTCCCAGAGTTGACAGCTCACTCTCCACCAAAGCAGTAACACCAGGTTCAGCATCACTGCAGCCTACAACGTGCCTGAGCTATGTTCCCTCCTTCATGTGAGACACTTGTTCTCTCCATAAATCTTCAGCATTTAAGGATTTCCCATTATTGGGGGAAACCAATTTATCACTAAGGTTCCTCTCCAGCTCATTGGCACCTCGCAAGTCACACACAGGGGTGAGGGAAGGGCTTTCTCACTTTGTAAGCAAGAAAAATTCTGATCTGTTTTACTGTCTGACTTGAAGCAAACAAAAGAGCTAAACTGGTTTTATACACTTTTCTATAATGCAAGATGCTTTCAGTGCTTCAGGTATAATAAAAGTGCTCAGGTTACTACATCAATTTGCATTTAAGTTATGCTAAAAAAGTATTATGACCAAAATGTTGTTCTTACAAACTAACACTCTGAAAATACTAACTACTGAAAAATGTTTTTGTCTACTTTTATAAATTATCCTGGTGTTGTTCTTCATCCATCACTGACAATAACAACTGAGTGACATGAATTATGCAGTAAATATATTTATGAGAATTCAGAACTATTTGTATTAAACAGTGATAGCAGATATTCATGTAAGATTTAAAAATGTTAAAGTTGATAGTATATATATCAGAATATCAAAGATTAGATTACAGTAGATATCTTCAGGCAATTTTATTTTATATGGAATGGAAGGGTGGAAGACTAAGCATTTTTAATCCAAAAAACTCTGCTCACGATTTGACCTAAACTGACAAAAATCGAGAACTTCATATCTGAACTTGTCACTTAAAGGTGAAGCAAAAATCCTCAGCAGGAAAAGGGCAAAGAATCAAAATAAGCCATAGTACATGAACAGTGGTAAAAAACGCAAATAACTTTACATTTAGAAACTAAAACATGGAGCCCATAACCACTGGCTACTGTTCACAGATGCTGCCCCACTATAGCTGTTAGGGAATCCGTGAGATGCATTAGTAGACATCTCTATTGCAGAAGTCCCCTCCCATAACTGGTATTTTGCAGAACAACAGAGAGGATATGAATGAACTGTTCTCTAATTATTCTGGCAAGGCAGGGGAGGATATTCTGCACTTCATTCTCTGGTGTCATGAATTTGATGTCTTTATAACTGTTAAATTAATTTTTCTGTACTTCAGGAGTCTGTTTCAGTTCTTAATCTTATAAGGATGACATTAACCCTGCCTTTCAAGGTCTTAGGAAGCCCCTAGTGCAACAGATCTTTTGATATTCTAGTGCCCACAATGAGGACAGGTAGAAATCTGTAGGTGCTGTAGATCGGTTTTTTTTTTCTTCCTGGAGCACTTCATAATATTCCAAAAGCAAGCACACCTAGGCTTTCTGGGAAGATATAAGGGCACTACTGATAAACATTTGATCTATTTAGAGAAATGCCACCAAGACTGTGTGAAAAATACCAAGCTATCTTTAGTCCAATGCTCCTCTAAGAGGGAGTACTTTTTTTGGGTGTCTGTATATACTACAAACATAAATATACCCTACCCTGTTTTGGGTATTTTGGCATTCCATGATTATTTACTGTTCACTGTAAAAGTGTTACTGCTTTCAATACTCAAGAATAAATATACAAATAGAACTACAAACTGCCACAGGAAAGAACCATACTTTCTTTCAACTTTTCTTTTGGTTACACCAGGTTGCTAACCTAGGACTCAGTTGAACTATTGTTATCCCTTGCTACTGCACATAATGGATTTTAATGCCATCCAAGTCACAGAAATTTCAACTGTTGACCAAAAATATCGGGGTCAACTTATCTCCATATCCACAACTGAGCCCCAGTTATCTTTATTACACAAATGATTTTAAGAAGTATATTGAAAGAAGGAGGCAGCTCTGGCCAAGAAGAGCTTTTACCTTCATGATAAAGAGCCCATTACAGATCCATAGTTGTTTATATGGGTGCTCTAATTAGAAATATACCCTTAAAAAAATCCTATTTACGTAGTTTTCACAATGAGTAACAAAAAATGGCATCACATTCTTATTTTTTTCTCCTTCTGTTTATGAATATTGTTTATTATTAACAATAACAGATACAAATGGGTACCAACAGTCCAGGGAAAGTGAAGCATCTTTTTTAATTGGGTTGTAATGTTTACTGTTTTTCTTAGATGTTATAATTTGGGTTCAACCATTCCTCTTTCTTATTAACATACTTTGATATTAAATACCTGCAATACATATGAAGGCATCCTACTCAATTTTTTTTTTCCCATTCAGATTATAAAAATGTGGGAATGAGGCAATGGGTGATTACTGAACCAAAACAGCTGCTTACCACTGTGCAATTCTTTTCATATAGAAGTAAATGAGAAAATTTCACCTTTCAGTCCATGGAGAGAGGATGCAAACCCTAACTGAAGTAGCCACAATGCTATTATATTATCTCTGTCTTAGAGTTATTCAACCAAAGAATACTCTTATACTGCGTTAATAAATTACATTTCAAAAATGGTGCTTTGCTAATTGATTTTACCCTTGTACATTAATAACATTCAAACAAGCCTACCAATGCTATATAACAACAGCATTTGTACCTGCATCCTACTAGCATGAAGATAATTCATGAGTTCAAGGTCACAGGGAAAAACAGCATATTGAATAAATATAAAGAAAACAACAAAAACTTTAACTTCAAATATTATCAAAATATGTGACAACTACTAATTCAAAGGACCAAACATATGTCATTATTACATGCATAAGTTGTATTACACTATTTCACGAATTTGAAAATCGGGAGGAATAAGCAGTCTTGCCGCATGTTTGTTTCTAGTGATTGAGTAATGCAAAACATAACACTTGTAGCAGCACCAGCATATTTAATTCTGCCAAAAAATCACGACATTCAAAGAGGAATGAGAGCATCCTCTTGATTCGACTATGCTATTATACAGCAAGACACACTGCGTAATGTTGGAGCTTTTCTATAGGGAGTGTGAGATTACGCTCTTGTATTTTTATGCCATGTTAATGCATTAGAGCATTTACTGTCTTATCCTCATTACAACTCTTTGTAATTGATAACTAAATACAAGGATCCCATTTTACAAATACAGAACCACGAAACATAGTTGAACACTGTTAAAGGTAAACCTGGAAATGCAACTTAAGTCTTTCTACCTCTGTCTAGTCTCTGTTCTTCCATGGCCACAATTTAAGAAGTTTACTTGAACAGACTTCTTATTTACTGTAAGTACTTGTGCTTTTAATCTCTACTCCTGACACTAAAGGTAGTACATTTATCAGAGTTGGGAGTACCTGAATGAAATTGGTCAGGGGAAAAAAACTCTTCACACTCACATGTTTCTGCCTACTTTGTCATCCATTAAGGATACGAACTTTCCATGTGTGATATGGAAAAACAAAAAAGAAATATGTTTGGGTTTTTTTCCAGAAAAGAAAATACATGAAGTGTAAGTAACTCTCTGCTGAGTTAATGAAAAATAAAAAATTACGGTTAGATGAAGTAGAGTGTGTGCTTAGTTGTTCTTAGCAAATATGCAAAACTCCTATAAGAAAGTACATCAAATTTTGAAGAACAAGTTTTCACTGTTCAGGTATTGAGAGTAATGACCAGGAAGAAATGGTGCTATGGAAACTTCTTTGGGTAATGCTTTCTCTTTTTTTTTTGATTTTTTAAACATGGGAAATCTTGTAAGCAGAATTTATATTAGCTCTTCATAAGTAACCCTCAAAAGTTCCTTTCAATATCTTGTAGGAGTTAAAACTTATTATGTAATTTTTTTTTCTCTCACCTTACTGGTGGCTCACTCATTTAGTCTCAATTTACCACAGGGTAGAAGTGGCTGCGTGCATACTTTTAAGCTGAACTTACATTTCCTAATATTTGGCATACTGTCCTTTCTTTCTTTCCCTCCAGGTAAGCCACATAGCACAACGGTGAGCAAAGAGGTGAGATTCCGGTTGAAATGATGTAATGCTGAAAATTAAATTTACACACAAGTGTTCAGAGTCTGGGTCATGGCAGGGTCACTCCTCTGAGTGGGAGGCAATCCAGCAAGGAGCACTGGATAATGACTTCTCTATGCTGAGGCCCTTTTCATGAAATATAGCACAAAGCTTTACCTTGATATCTGAATCTAATCTGATTCAACGTGTGTAATTATTGGTATTTGTTGTGTGGTAGTAAGGAGTGATATTATTTTGTTATGTGTTGTACTATGTCTTCCATTCCTTTCAACCTACTAGCACCCAGAAATAAGCTTTCCAGTATCTGAACCCATACCCAAAGATAGTGGTTTAGATAAGGGCTGGCTGGCTGAGGCTTTTTTCAGAATACAGCATATTGTTTAGAGCTTTGGCGGGGGGGGAATGAATTCCTTGTTTCTTGAGAAAAGAATGGAGTTTGTCTTGGTTGTTTCAGCACGGTCACCTATGGCCAATGCTATTTTCCTTAGCTGCATTTATCTACTGTGGTCATTTGCTTTCAGGTATAGCTATCACACACCCCCTTCATAACCTCAAGATAAGCTTTTCTGTAATGGCTTCCAAGTGGGTTCCATCTTGAGATGGTAGGAAGTGCCTGCAGAACATCTCTGCTCACATACAGCTAACCAGGCCTTCACAGGAGGCTCTTCTAAGTGATTCAGGCTGGTGGGACAGGCTTTGCAAAACATCTATGAGCCTTAAAAACAATCACATGAAAAGGTAAAGCACCCTAAAATTTCCAGCTGTTGTGCCAGTTGTCAGTCTCTTGCATATTACGTTGCCAATGATTTTGCACTCTACCTGCAAGGTTTCCTGCTGCCACCCAACAATTCTGCAGTCGGCCACAGGCTGACAACCACAGCACCAAGAGCACGGCTGTCAGGGCCATTTTGCATGAAGCACACGCAGCTCCTACCCAGCGAAGCTCTAATGTGTTGATTTACAGAGTCCTCTTGGCTGACATGGGAAAATGAGTCTGGTCATGGTTGATTTAACATTTTATGGGCAAAGAGTCAGGCTGGTATAGTAAGTTTGGACTAGTGCAAATATTTTACACATTTACACACAAGACCACGGGAAAAAATATTCAAGATACTAAGTGGTCTTGATGCTCACGTCACTCGGGCTCTATTGAAAATAACGTAAGTTTCAATTAATTAAATACAAAGGTGTGCGTTACGGGCCGGACCTTCCCGCTGAGTCAGCAGGTCTGCGGGCACAGCCGCACGGGGCGGGAGGAGCTCGGCCAAAGCGCGGGGCAGGAGGGGCGGGAGGGCTCCGGCGAGTCCCGCTCCGGCCTCCCCCGCTCCCCCCCGGCGCTGGCGCTGCCGCTGCCCGTGTCCCCGCGCNCGCTGCCCGCGGGCCGGGGGGCCGGGCCGGGCACGGGCGGCGGCACCGACCGCCAGGACGGGGCTCACCGGGGCAGCGCCAGAGCCCCCTCGCATCAGCCCCTCTCCCGCGCGCTGACCGGCACTCCCTCCGAGACGAGCGCTGCTGGACGGAAAATAAATTCTAAAGGAAAAAAAATAACGCCTGTCAAATCTACCTCCGGCTAGTTCATCGCCCGAAAAGAGAGGGGCAAAGCGCGTATGCCTGCGTGGGGGTGCCAGGAGAAAGATGAGTGTTTCTTTCATTAACCTAATGGTAATTGCAAAAAGACTCCCTTTTTGTCAGCTTCACCTAATCAAAACCGAATATCTGTATGTGGCACTGACAAAATCAGTAAAACTTCACCTTCGACTTTATTGATCTGAACAGACAGGCAGAGTTTTCTATGGTGTTCAATTTAGGGAATTAAAAAAAATCACTCCACTAACAGCATTTGGTACATTTCTAACCCATATGTCACCTCAGTGCTTTAAATAATTATATTTGCATGCAGGGAGTGATTCATAAATATGTCAGGATTGTGAAATATAGGCAGGCATTTCAAACTTTCTATTTAAAAAACATGAATTATGGCCACGAAAAATGTGTTCCCATTTAAGGGTGATACGAAGTATTTGGTGTCTAGTACGGAGGCCCATCCATCATATAGACAATAAAGAGAGTTTTTGCCTGACGTTGGAAATTTATGGTTGCCCTTCTCTGCCCTAATAACTCAAGCATTGTGTCAGCCTGTGACAGCCTTTGCAGAAAAACAGCAACCCTGTTATCAATCAAAAAGCCCTTTTACATTTTTAGCAAAACTCTGATCATCCAGACACCCTTTTAATGTATATATTACATCATTATAGATCATTCTGCACTTTTACTGCAACTCAACAAAATGATCCATCACTTCAGGACAGTCCTGATGAACGCTGATGTAAATTATTTGCACGTTGCTAGTACAGTACAAAATGAAAAATGTACTTTAGGTGGAATTAGTTTTAGGGTGTAAAAAGCTAAAAATGAGAGCAGTGGGGATTAGAGGAGACCTAAATGCATCATTAGGGATGACTGAAAACAAGCTAATAGTTATTAAAAATTAAGATTATTTTAACCTTTTGGGATCATGGACCTAGACTATTTCAAGAAAATAGCTAAGATACATTGCATGCTTCTTCCTGCCCCTACACTCTGTCCAAACGTAGCTGTCTTGTAATTGAGTCAGGGATTATTGTTCATTTGTCATTTTGGTGTTTAGATAAGGCTAATTATTGGGGTTCCAGTGCCTTTTCCAACCATATCCTTAAAACTTTTCCTTGTATCCCAAAAGACGCTGTTCCTATGCTATTCTTTACTCTGTTGGAGACACATCTGGTTGATCTGCACAGTTTCCATAATAAATTTGTCAATAAACACTCTCTGCATTTGGGATCTGAGTGACGAAGATAAAGATCGCCTCCATTTGTGTGCCATAGTTAATTTCTGAGGGATTACTGTAACCAAATATGTGCTTAGTTGGTATAATTCTCTCCCATAGCCTCCAGGCTTTCGCAGAAGATAAACACAAAGATGCCTTTATGATTGCTGAGATTGAATGATCAGACCAAGGTGTTACTTACAAAACCTAAAAGACTTTTTTTTTTCACTCTTAGAATCTAGACAGCAAATACCAATTCAAGTACATATATGTACGAAATAGGAAACGTGTTCACTCGCTTTGGACTCGATCATTTCAAACGTAATACATTTAAGAACATGAAATGACACTAAAAATCTCCATGCACTTAACAGGAAACATACCCAGCCTGGCTCGTGTCATTGCACTCATTTGACTTGCTCTCTCCCTCTCCCCCTCTAGAAAGTTACCTTAAGGCGTATTTTAAATAATAGCTGTTTGCCTAAGAAACACCTTAAACATAAAAGAGGGTAGATTTGAAAAATAGCTGTTGGTAAACGGGTTTCGGCACAGGAGTAAGAATTTTCACACTCACACATGAAACAATGTCAGTAGGGAAATCTGTCAAAGAGCTTTAAAGGGGAAGGTTGGGGTGGTTTTGTTATTATTAGGTGCATTAATCTCTTCCTTATCTCACTGGAACAAAAGGAACAAAATTAGACAAACTCATCCGAAGACATTCTAGTAGAAGGTGTATTTCCGAAAGCAGTAAACAACCAAGCAACCAAACAAAAGTGATTTTCTGCTTGTTTAGTAAAAATACCACTGACTATTAAAATTCACGTTCGCTTAAACGTGACTATTATTTTGAAGATGGCTCTAAAATTATCACTGCTTATAAAATGATTACCTACATCTCATGCAGAGTAAAATATATACTGCTTCTATGTATTAGGAAAGTAATTACAATCATAAGGGTAAATATTTTCAGGTACTATGCGAACAGTGTTTGGAATCTTACTTTCTGTTGGCAAGCTTTCAAACTATTTGCTTTAATAACATTCTGGAATAAATACCCCACACCTCTGTCGGATACCTAAGCAGATGTATCAGCTATTAGCTGAGCAATGAAGTCTCGTATTTATATTAAAAAAAAAAGGGTGGGGGGAGTGCCTCTCCCCAAGCGTACGCATTCGTGGTGTGGTATTTCTGATAATCCGTCACATTTCTTATCTTTTTATACGAAGCATTAACATTCTTGGGAGGGAAAAAAAGAAACAGAAGAGGCACCGTTTACAAAAATCTAAAATCTCTTGTGATGAATATCTTAATAAAAGCCTTGGGGTAAATAGCGAAACGCAAGTACTACCAAAGGAAATAAATTTGATGCACCGGATGGACAGACAGGTAGCTGAATTGTGTTACACATAGAAATACAGCCCAGACACAACTCAGCAACTATGCTTCTGTTAATTAAAATCTTAATCTTGTTCGAAACGATAGAAAAGAGAGGAGCTGAAAAGAAAAAACCAAACCAACAAACAGAAAAAAACCCAAAGGGCCTGTAGGGTTGTTGCTGTTCAATTTAAAAGACTAAACGCCGTTTTCCAACATGATCTACAGAAGCTGACACTTAAATGGCAAGAGAGCAAGCTCGCAGAGCAGGCACGCTGGTGTCGAGGTTTCTGCAGTTCCCTCTCCCGAGGGAAAAATAGGCAGTCCGGGTTTTTGGGTGATCCTGACCAGGGTTTGCAGCTCACCAGCCTGACCTGTCAAGCGGATTATTTTAGAGGGAGATTAATAGGGGAGGCGGGCTGCAATAATAATCGTTTTGTTTGATGTGACAACTTTGATAGGCGTTGATTTACTTACAAACTGATAGGCTTTTAATTGAGCGCCTCCATCCAGCTTGAGATGAAAGGAAAACCGCATTGAAAAGCTGCCCGAGTGCCCTCGAGCCTCAATACTGATTAGCCATCTCGACAGTGAATAGTTCAAGGCATTTTCAAACTTTTTTTCCGCTCTCGCTCTCCTCTCCTCCTCAAATATCTGCCAGCCCACTCCTTTTTAAGAGAAAATAAATCATTTCCATTGTGTGCAAATAAAATCGACTTGACATGCTTGCCAATAGCTGGTAGGTAAAGGAAAGTGTGGACTGGCACTTGTTAATTAATTCCCCCTTTGCTCTCCTTATTTTTTTTTAAGTTACAGTTTTCCTTTGTAAGAGGAGGAAGACGGATTCCAACCCTTACATTTTTTTTTCCAAAGGAATAAAAGCAAGAGCCACCAAAACTTCAACAAGACTATACAAGTAGATGCCAAACAGCAAACCGTCTGCACGGACTCATTAAATAAGGATCCCTCGCGAAGGTAACAAGCAGGACAGAATCGTTCTTCTTCAGCTCAAGAGGGGAAAGCAGCCCGCAGCAGCCAAATCACAAACCAGGCACCGCTTTCAAGCTTCAGCCCCGCCGCCCGACCGATCCTACGCGTGTGCATCCTAACTCCGAGCCCCTTGCTGGGAATCGTTTTCTGCGTGTGTTAAGCGCGCTGAATAAGCTCTCATAGCTCAAAAATACTTCGGAGGGCTCAAAGGGGAGGGGATGTCTTGGGGCTGATTTTTTTACAAGCTTCTACATAAAAAAGTTTACAGTACTGAGTGTGATTTAAATCTCATTTCAAAGGCTGAGTAAAAAAAAAAAAAAGCTGTCCTCTGAAGTTGCTAATTAAATTACCCTCTGTTGCTTCTACTTCAGCCAGGAAGATCGGGGTTCGTGCTATTCCCCCCGCTCCTTCCTCCGCTTTTCCCGTCGGTGCGCTGCCTGTTTTACACATGTACCGGCTATCGCCTTTGCTTCCCTGGCTTACAAGTGAAACAACCCCTTCCCGAAATCACCCTCACCTCCACAGGAAAAGAGAGAGGGAAGGGAAAATGGGGAGGGGGAGCCTTCCCACAGCTGACTCTACCTTAAGACAATTAATCTTTAGTCTTTCACCCTGGGAGGCAGGATAAATACAACGAGAAAACAGATAGGAGTCTCCCCGGTCCTGTAAGGAAAACAGCTGTTCCAAGCACTTTAATGCAAATGAACACAAATGAAGGTTTCAGCTTTTTTTTTTTTTTCTTCCAGAGTTTTACTGCACTCCATTTATCAATTGGACTTGACAACAAAAGAAAGAACTGGGGGAAAACC
>WBMV01009006.1:0-190630 GCA_013396655.1 Campylorhamphus procurvoides | reverse complement strand
GCAGCAGCAGCGCCGCCGCCAAGCCCTGCTTCCACGCCGTCCCCCCCTCGGACCCGCTACGCCAAGCCAACCGCCTTCCCATCAAAGTCTTGAAAATGCTCACGGCGCGGACTGGACACATTTTACACCCTGAATACCTACAGCCTTTACCCTCCACGCCTGTCAGCCCCATCGAGGTAAGGACCTCGGAACCGGCCCCGGCCCCCATCGCTTTCTCCCGTCCCTTCCCCGGCGCTCTCGTTGCATGGCGGCTCCGCCAGCCTCCCTCGGCACTTTCCTGCGCTTTGAAAGGCATTTACACCGGGATAGGGGCTTCTTTTGATCTGGAGTTGGTGCGAGGAACCGCTCCTGGGTGTTGTTTCCACGTTTACCGGGATAATTTCTCCTTCCTGTGTAAATTAAGTTTTTCTTTTTGCTATTTTGAGCTCTTTTCTTTTTTCGCCTTTTGGTTTCTTTTTTCTTTGAGAAGGAGGGGTGAGGGGAAGGAAACGACCGCGCTGGGGTCACGATACGGCCAAGCAAATAGGCAAACACGCTGAGTGCCAAACAACCTTGATTTTGAAGATAGCGTTTTGGGTTTGGGGGGGAGACACACAGGACGGGACAACACGACGCGGAGAAGGACTGACGGCAGGATAACTATTTCGGCTCCCCGATCGATTCCTTTCAAGTACCGACACGCGTTTGTACTTCGAAGGCCCCATTAGTCCCTTTTCTTCCGTGTCGAGGTTGCCGGTCCCCCTGCCTACCTCGCTGTTTGCGGGACCGAAACACGAAACGGAGCGGGTGGTGGGAAGGGTGTGTCCGTGGGAATCAATGATTTCATTAAGGTCTCTGCGGAGCGAGGACACCCCTCTCCCGAGGAGCCCGGCTCGCCGGCTAACTCGGGCTCTGTTTATAAATAGTGTCACCAGGAAGGGTGCAGAAATACTGCAGTCACTGTAGTTCACGGGCGGGTTTGCGCGCTCGCACGGCCAGAGCGACGCCGAGTGAGCTCCGTGGGCCGCAGCCGGGGAGACAGTGGGTGCGGAAGGCGGTTGCGACCGGCTCGCGGGGATACAAAAATCCCCAGCCCTTTTTAAAGGCTTTATGGAAAATGGTGCATTCAGGGGAGGGGGCTGTCAAGGTGATGAATGCGCACAAAAATGTTCGTTACTTCCAGGCTGTACTCTGCAAAAACCTACGGGACAAGAGTCCTAGGTACGCACTGGGGATTTCCTTAGACCCCGATTAAATCTCTGTCTTTGTGTGTCCTTCTCATTTCCGCAGCTGGATGCGAAGAAGAGTCCCCTGGCCCTTTTGGCACAAACTTGCTCGCAAATAGGGAAGCCAGACCCGTCCCCTTCCTCCAAACTCTCTTCGGTCACCTCCAATGGCTCCGGAGGCGACAAGGACTCCAAGTCGGGCCCCTTGAAGCTCAGCGACATCGGCGTGGAGGACAAGTCGAGCTTCAAGCCGTACTCCAAACCGGGCGCGGAGAAGAAGGAGCCGGGGGCGGCGGGCTGCGCGGGCGCCCCCGCCGCGGGGGTCGCGGCCGGGGAGAAGTCGGGATTCCGGGTGCCGAGCGCCACCTGCCAGCCATTCACCCCAAGGACAGGCAGCCCCAACTCCAGCGCCTCCGCCTGCTCGCCGGGGCTGCTGCCGGCCGAGGGCAAAGGCGGGGAGGACAAGAAGGACTCGGAGGGCTGTGGAAAGGGCGGCAACTCCGGCTCGGAGGGAGGCCCGGGCACCACCAGCATCAGCCACAGCCGGATTAGTGTGAGCTGTGCCGGGATTAACGTGGAGGTCAACCAGCACCAGGAGAGTACGCCGGGCTCCAAGCCCATCGCATCGGACTCCGCCTCCTCCTGCAGCAGCACCACCGCCACCTCCTCCACCTCCGTCCTGGGCTCCGGCCTCGTGGCCCCCGTCTCCCCTTACAAGCCGGGACAGACCGTCTTCCCCCTGCCCCCGGCGGGCATGAGCTACCCGGGGACGCTGGCTGGAGCCTACGCCGGCTACCCGCCCCAGTTCCTGCCGCACGGAGTGGCTCTGGACCCCACCAAATCCTCCAGCCTGGTGGGGGCCCAGCTGGCCGCCGCCAGCAGCCTGGGCTGCAGCAAGCCGGCGGGGTCGAGCCCGCTGGCGGGTGCGTCGCCGCCGTCGGTGATGACGGCGAGTCTGTGCCGAGACCCGTACTGCCTGAGCTACCACTGCGCCAGCCACCTGGCAGGCGCCGCCGGCGCCTCCTGCGCCCACGACCAGGCCCTCAAGTCCGGATACCCCCTCGTCTACCCCACCCACCCTTTGCACAGCGTCCCCTCCTCGCTGACGGGCGCCACACCGCCCTCGCTGGCCGGCCACCCTTTGTACCCCTACGGCTTCATGCTCCCCAACGACCCCCAGCCACACATCTGCAACTGGGTGTCGGCCAACGGACCCTGCGACAAGCGCTTTGCCACCTCGGAGGAGCTGCTTAGCCACTTGCGGACCCATACTGCCTTCCCGGGCACCGATAAACTCCTCTCCAGCTACCCCAGCTCCTCGTCGCTGGCCAGCGCGGCGGCCGCAGCCATGGCATGCCACATGCACATCCCCACGACGGGCGCCCCGGGCAGCCCGGGCACGCTGGCCCTGCGCAGCCCACACCACGCGCTGGGACTCGGCAGCCGCTACCACCCCTACTCCAAGAGCCCCTTGCCCACCCCTGGGGCCCCCGTTCCCGTGCCTGCTGCCACCGGACCCTACTATTCCCCTTACGCACTCTATGGGCAGAGACTTACCACAGCCTCAGCCCTGGGGTACCAGTGAGCGCAGGCAGCAGGGCTTTGACACACAACACAGAGTCTAGCGGTAAGGGAAGGAAGCCCTGCAAAACTTTATAAAAGTTGGAAAGAAAAAAAAAATCTGACTTTTTATAAAATAGTGTTCATTTGAGGACTGGATCCATGAGCACTGTATTTATTTATGTTAGCTTCAAGCGGGACAACGAATCATGAAGTGCATTACTTAACTGAGCTCAATAGGTAAAAGTGGAACACCCATTGTAGAATATAAATAAAAAGATAGAGGTCTTCTCTTTAATGTTACTTTAAAATTGCTATGATTGTATTGTACGTTCTTATTTAATGTCTCATTGAAACAAAAAAAATTACATGCATGTTTGTTACTAAAAAACAACTCGCAATTTGTCAGTTATAATTTCAAATTGCAATTATTTTTAAGGTGTATACCCTTGAAAGAGAATTGGTATTTTTTTGTATGTATTCTGGAAGAAAAACAAAAACAATTCTATTCCAAAAACCTCATTTGCCTTATTTTGTTCTTTAAAAGGAACACTTAACTATTTTTAATTTTTAAGTCCACCCTGTGAAAAGGGTTAAGTAAGGTTTACGTCATGTACTAAAATAGACAATGTATCGCTTTAAAGATTAAAATTCCGTATATTTGATGTATTAAAGGGTTTTACTTTTTTTTTAAATACACTTTGATTCTGTTCTAAAACCCGAGTAGGTCTTGGATGGAGGCGACTGCTAATTTCTCCTTAAGCGTTTATTCAATTTTAATTAAAAATTGAAAAAAAAAACCCAAGTTTTTTTTATTGTAACTCCAGGGCTCTCTTAAAAAATAATCATAGTTGGTTTTTTTCCTCTTCAGTAGTATTTGTTGGCACGAAATAGGAAAACTGAGAATCTCTTAAATCTCTTTCCCTTTCTTAAAACAGGTAAACTTTTAAAATTATTTTGTGTGAAAAATCTGATTTTAAAAACTAGTTTTCAATTAATTTTAAGAAAGAAACAGGAAAGGCAAGACTGATTTCTAAAAGCATAAGACGATTATCCAAAAGCTATTTTTTTTTACAAGGTAATGTGTTCATCTCTTTCGAAATGAAAAGTTCAGAAGCAATTAGGGAAGCACTGTTTGAGCTCAGCCAGTTATTTTCAATTTCTCTCTTCAGTTCGCACCGCAGCACAAACGCTCATCACCCTAAAACAAAACCGGACAGCTCTGAAAACTCATTTTCTTTAAAAATGGAAGGGACGGGAAAAAAAAAAAAGCCATCCGTTATTTGGTCCGAGTTTGCTCTTTACTGAAGTGCAGTGCCAAACTCGACGTGTTACCGAGAGGGGCTGCCCCTGCCGGCGCCGCGTCTCTGTCTCCCCAGCCGGGCTTCCTTGCGCCTAAGGGCCACCGCCCGGCTCCGGCTCGCCGTCCTGCATTCAGGTAGGAGCAGGGGCTGCGACGGCAAAGCCACGGCAGCTACCGAAACTGCGAAACGAACCGCTGCAGCCGGGATAGTCGGAAAAGTGATACCCAAGCCCGTAAGCGCAATGCCAGCGCAGGGCTTTGCCCCGCGGTGTGCCAGGCGCTCGCAGGCAGCGGCTCAGGCGGAGCCGAGTCCCCGCTGCCCCCTCGCTCAGCCCCTCTCCCCCCGCTGCCGCCTGCCCTCGCCCCGGCCCCAGCGCGAACCGCTGGCGGGGGGGGGAGTTGCAAGCGGCGACTTTGCTTGACAAATCACTGTTTTTTCTCCCTTGTTCTGGATTCCCCCCACAATATAATTACTGTTCAAAGTTTCCCGTGGTGCCCAGATGCTAATTAGTCTAATACATTTACTCCAAATAATTAGTGGAAGTTAACGTTAATGTGCGAAGGCGAGAAAAGGAGCAACCTAATGGAGCTGCAGCGTTCGCCCGGCCGTCCCGGCAGCCGGCACGGCGAGCTTGCTGTGGCCGAGCCGGGCCCGGGATGCACACGGGGAGACGCCGGGTGCTGGGCCGCGCTGCGGCTTTTTTGGGACGCTGTCCGAAAGCGGCACGGGAAATGCTTTGTGCTTTAACCAAATGTATTTTCACTCCCCCCGCCTCCGCCGGCCTTAAATGGAAAAGGGACCATTGCGACTCTCTGCTTTAGGGAATGTAAAACGAGCTCTCGTTATGAACTGATGAGTTAGAAAAAGGGAGGAGAGGGCAAGACTGTTAACTGCACCAAGTAAACTTTAGTAATAAAATAGGAAAAGGATACAAACACAGCAAGTAATCGAAAGAAGGGCTTCTCGGGTCGGTGATAGAGGATTCATCCAGCGAGTCCGAGAAAGGCAGAACAAGCTCGCAGTCCTCTCCCTACGCCGCAAGCCCCCCGCCCTCTCCCTGCAGCCCGGCCAGACTGCCCTCCCCGCTTCGCTCTTTTAAACTACTCTTAATTCGAGGAAAATTACATTTCAGGCTCCATCTGGGTGTGCAAGCAATAATTACAGATTTGCCGCGAATAAAGCACACCACCATCGCCACACTCCTCTCCTATTCACGTATTTTACAATTACGGATGTCTAACAGCTGCAGCTCAGACTTCGCTAGCCAAACCCCATCCACCATCAGGTGCTGCAGGGACGATTTTGAAAAGAGCGAGGGAGGCATTTCTGTGTCCTGGAACCCTAACTACAGTTCTGTGGATTTCAGCTCTTAAAAGTTATACACAAAGATTGCTGATGTAAGTGATGAAATGAACATTTAATGTTGTTATTACTGTTTTGCTCAGATACTGTCCCGGCGATTAAAGAAAAATTAAAATAGCTTGTTTTATATGTAGAGTGGTGGTAAGGAGGTCTTTCTTCCAGGCTTGTTAAGTATTTGACCTGGCAAGTGCCACCTAGGATTTTGATATTAATCTAGGAAATTCGCCTTTTTTTTTAATAGAGATTGACTTATGGACATTAATGTTTTTAGGTAAAAGGACTGCATTTGTTATGCCTCCCCTCCTCCCCGTTCTTACTAACTGGATGGGTTGTGGATTTGACAGCAGCCGCTGGTCCATGCCACCGAACTAAAATAATTTCACAGTGAAAAACCAGCTCGAGAGGACAAGCAACAGAAGGGCAAAACCCATCAAAACCCGAAACTGTGATCAATCTGACCAGAGTCAGGCATACATTAGTTTAAATTAAACAGTTTCGTCTCCCTCACAAATCTTTTTTGAACATTAAAGATAAACTCATGTAATATTTAAATCAACTCTTGTCAGATGCTAAGTGCAACTGAAGAACCAAAATAAAAATTAATGCGTTTCCATCCCCTCTAGAAAGCTTACTCTGGATGCCACTTCGACAAAATACTTCTGATAAGCAACGCTTAGAAAAGAAGGGTCCTGTTTATCTTATCTATGGGGAAATGTAATTAAGGTAGTTTTATGAAACAATAAAACACCAGACTCCACAGACAGCAAAAGCGTTTCTGTAATATATCTGAGCCTATATGGGCATATGTATCTTGGCTTATGTGTACAAGCTCACACCAAACGTGTGCACATACGTTTGCTCACCTGATTTTAGAGTGCAAAATATATGCTAGAGCTAAAATACTGGGATGCCTTTACTGTGCAAAGATTTTCCTCAGCGATAAGAGACTCCATTTTCTAAGACCGGAAAGTCACAGACCGCCCATCCACTACCTTTGAAGCCACCCTCAGCGCAGCCAGCAAGGTATGCTCAGTGGTGACTGGGGCTAACCCTGCCCTCTAATCCGAGGTTTGTAACGATCTGCCCACACCTATAGTCGAAATCACCCAGGCAAAGGTAATCCTGGGAGGCCCAAACTTTCAGAAACAGAACTAAATGTGCATTCCTATTCTGCAAAAACATTGATCAAACGTCATTTTTTCATACTTCGAAAAGACAGAGAGCAATGCTGCCTTGTTTTAGTACGGTTGGCTCTCACTCTAGTCTTTCAGTGGAGCACAGTTTAGGGTTTTTTGTTGTCTTTTTTATTTTTATTATTTAATTTGGTTTGTGTGTTTACTTTTTTGTTTTGTTGGTTCGTCCCGTTTTGGGTTGTTTTAAATTACGAGTCTAAAGTGGAGAACCTCTAGGGTTACTAGCATCAAATCTTCTTTCTATACAGATTTTTTGGTATAATTTCGGACTTTTCTAACCACATGCTGAGACACCCCGTCACCCCCGATTCTTTCTGCACCACGAAGCATAGCCTGCACTGCTTCACGAACAGACCTGAGGCAGGCAAGCAACCAGTCCTGATCAGAGGTATCTAATCCCTGCCAAATCTCTTTCAGATCACTCACAGAAAATTCGGGGCAGACTACAGACTACCTTTTCTTTTTTTTAGATAAAATTTTTTGCACTGTAGCACAGAGGTGTCAGAAGAAAAAACACGGACCCTGGGTCCGTATGCTCTCACCTCTTTGGAGGTGGAATGCTTTGGCAGCAGAGACGTAGTTGAAATTTGAGCAGATTATACATTTGAGCTTGTGCATAAACGCTAAAAGACTGTCCTAATGCTGGATATTTCTCCATCAACATCAACCAGGTGCTGCTGCTGCAAAAATCCCACCTCTGGCCACTTGCTCTGTGCGTGTGTGAGTGCACAGCAATGCATAGACTTTGTTCTCTCTTCATGTCTGAAATTCATCAACCGCTCCCCACTCCCAAGCTCCCCCCTCCCAGTTCCCTACGTGAAAAAGAGTGAATCTGTTCAGGCTTTGAATATTCTAAGGAGCCTTGTGTGTATTTTTTTTTTTTTAATCTTCAAATGAATTAAAGACAACCTGACAATGCTGTCATCTGTCTTCAACGTCACATCAAGGCAAGAAATAATGATAACAGAGCAGTAGAAGGACGCCCACTGAAACCTGGAGGATATATATATACACATATATACACACATATATGCCTTGAAACAGTTTGAAAGAGAACAAAATTAGATTACCGCTCTAAGGCTATCACAGTAAGAACGTGTGGGATTTTTTATATTTTTTTTTGGTATGTATGTGTATCTAAGTGCTTCATCTTTCCTGCCTTATTTTGTGAAGCGCGTGCTACTCTATCCAAACCACTTCTGTGGGATGGGCAAAACGACGAGCAGGCACATTCCTCGTTCCCAAACTACCACGACCAATGGAAGCACAAAAATACCTCCCCTCCCCCGTTTCAGGTTCACGTTCCAGTTAATAGCAATCGTTACTGCTCTCCTGAGGTGCGGGCGGCGCAGCTCGCCGAGGAAGAGGAGCTGCTCCCCGGGAGGAAGAGCAGCGGGGCTGCTCCCCATTGTCTCCCCGGCCCGGGAGGTCGGGGCGCGCTCCCGGCCGCCAGGCGGCGCTGCTGGCCCCGGCCGAGCGCAGGGCAGCGGGAGCGCGCCCGGCTCGGCCCCGGCCCCGGCCCGGTAGACATCGGTGGTTCGGGGCACAGGGAGTCTCTGATCTAATCCGGAGAGAAGTATTGCACTACAAATGGATTTAGTCAGATAAAACCAGATAGGCCGGACTGGAAAAAAACCCAAACAAAACAAAACCAAAAAACCCCAAACAAACATGTGGTGGTGTTGGCTGGGTTTGTTGGTGTTTTGTTGTTGGTTTTTGATTTTACTTTTTTTTTTTAATCATGCTTGTAATCTCGTTCGCTCTGAAGGGTAAATAAATTGCAGTTATATGAAAAACAATTGGTGCTACATGTGTTCATAACAGATGGGATCTTATCACAGTTTAACCGTAATAAATTCTGACTTCTGGAAATTGTAATCTTTACTCCATGCTGGATGTCTTTTCTACTATAATAATAGGACTACAAACTCCTGAGCGCAAGCAGAAAAGTTTTCGGTGCTAGGGTTTCACAAGAGCCGGGACATGCTCCTAAAGCCTCTTCACAAACTGTCTCTCAAAGTTTCCATGAAAACGCGTCCGAAAATCAAAAAGACGAGAAAACTCTGGCAGCGTAGGGAGGCAAACAGCTGATCCTTCCACCGCTGAGTAACGTTACTTACTAAGGCCGGTGATAATAGCCCTTAAAATAAATGCAGAAAAACTAAGAATGAGCTTTATGCGTGGAGAAGCCCTGGCAAATGACAGATCACGCTTTGCTTTGAGAAGAGAGAATGTCAAAAGAAGAAACCGAGCCACCGAGGAAGCGGGAACCAAACTTTAGATTAATCCCACTGCGCTTCAGTTCACAAAATTAAAAAATAAATTTGAATAACCACTGAAAGGATAAAATTATAATAATAAATTGTCCATATTCACTGAGGCTGCGGGACTAATTATTTTCACCATCTCGGCTTCCCATTGCTGTTTATCAAGTCGCAGGATAAATGCTTGTAAATCCACTACATTTCCATAAATCCTTTCACCGCTTTCTTTTTGGCCAATGCTTTGGCAACATTAATTGATTTTACTGCACTTTCTGAAGTCACTGTTTATTAAACTCAAGCAAGTTCGCTCTGAAAGCGCTGGATTTTTTCCATCGACATATCAAACCCGTGAAAGGGAATTAACTGAGGCTCTAGTCTCTTTTTTCCCCTGCTGTGATCTTGATGGCAAACGCGAACTGCAAATTATAAGTTTGTAATAATCTACGCTGTTACAGAAAACAACCCCTTTAACGCTGGTGAAAAATTAGTTTAAATCCAAACACCAGCTTTCCCCATTGTTTTTAAACGGGGGAGGCATGAAATGCTAGTGGACGAATGAAGAAATGCTTTGCAAGTCTTTTACGTTACTGGGTGGACAGCAGTTATTTTTAGGAAAGGATTTTGGATGTGTAAGTAGAAGTTCAATGCAATTTGGAAATGAGTACACGACCTTCAGGTTTCTAAATCCTCCCTTTTTCCTCCGTCATCTCAAGAAAACTGAATCCAACCAGTCTTAAACTGATTAATGATTTCTCACTTAATATCAGCTGATTTCCAGCTCCTTTACCTGTCACGCTAGCCCCGTGATCATTATTTAAAAGCGCTGAAAGCTGACACTTATGCTTATAGCGCTCTGCCTGCACTCCACGCTGCACCCGGGCTGTGCAGCCCCAGCCCTCAGCAGGGATCCCGGAGGAACCGGGCTCTGCCGGGGCGGGCGCACCTTCGCACAATCCTTTGCCAGCTGTGACCGTCAGACCTAAACAGCAGCGGCCCCTCCGCCAGCAGGGTCCTGCGGAGTCACCTCGAGGTACTTCAGCGGCTCAAGAGACTCGTAAAACGCATAGGGCTAATCACTGTAGATCACCGAAGACACGCAGAACTGTTTGTTTCAGGTAGGACAGCAAAATGTCGGTAATTATGAACCTATCCTTCATATTACAAGTTCAGTGTTTGTACCCTATCCTTGGCTCACCCATCCTTTTTAGTCACATAAACTGCTACCCACGAAGACGTTTTGCAAAGGTAAACACATCAGTTTTTAGTCATTATTCACAGCAGGAGGAAGAAGGGAAGCATAGTGAAGAAAAGCCCGAGAGATGGTCCTGCCTGCGCCTTGCCCCAGGACCTGCTGGGCCCCTCCGCGGGGCCCACACGGCCGAGACGGGGTGGGAGAGAAAGGCCGGGGCATGTCTCTGCTCCCTCCCTTCCTTCTGTGTGCGACGCGATGGGACAGCGCTGCAGCTCGGCACCCCGGCCCAGGCAGTCACCTCGGGGCACTGCCGGCAGCACCAGGCCAGGAGCACTCGGCTTTCTTAGGCCAAAGCATCCTGTTTTGACAAGGGCTACTCTGGAATTCATCTGCTGTCATAGTGAGGACACACACGCTGTGCGAGGGAAGTGATTCCACTCCTGACACCTTTTCAGCCATCACCAGACCTAAAGCTGCAGCTGCAATATAATGGTTAGTTTCACTAAAGTTGGTAAGCATCAGCTGAGATTCTCAAACACACTGATCTGTCTTACAGTTGTGGGGAAATGCCTTCCCTCTTGTAAAATTTACAGCCCTTAATCTTCTCTTTGTGGAGATGTATTTTTTTTCCTATCAGGAATGATCAACTGCTACCATCATCTGCTGCATTCTTTATCCATGCTTGAAGTACTTGTCTTGAGGCAGAGCAATATGTATCAATTCCCTGATCTGAAAGGTTTCAAACCCACAATCCTCACCTCCTACTAGGATTCCTCATCACCTGGCTATTCTAATATGGGAAAAATCTCCATTCTCTCCTTTGAAGGCATTTCACTTTGCATAAAAATGCATTGAGCCAGAGGGAAAGAGAAGGAACAAGACTATTTAGTGTACCTGGTTATGGTGCTTGCCAAAACCCAGAGCTCAGGTCTTCCAGTCAGTGCTTAGATCTAATATGTTACCACCTAGTCCCTCTTTACCCAAGAAAAAGATTTAAACATTCTACACAGAAAAGGTATCACTTGCAACATGCCCTTCCCAACTTAGATAGTAATTAGAGGAGTGAGAAACCTACTCTTCTCCTGTGGAAAAGGAAAAAATCCAAATCTGTAACCACTGAGTTATTAGATAAAGACCTAACTGAATTGGGACCTTTTTTTCAAAGAAAATAAAACCCCCATGGCATGTCAGGTGACAGCAAGCTTTGTCTGACAAAGCTTTAGTAAAAAGCAAGGTTTTCCACTGTGTGCATCGATTATAGAACAAAGAAAAGCTGGTTCTTGTAGTAGAGCTCCTGGCTGTGCAAGTAAAAATATTTCTCCTCTTTGGCCTGTATTTTTGTTAGTTTGTCCCATCCTGTGACCACTGGTCACCTGTGAGCCACTGGTGACCATCCTCTCTAACCTACTCACCACTACTTACATCAGGCTACCACAGAAATTCACTGATGGAGACCAAAACAAGGCCAGTCAAAATCTTACTTGTCCCTACATATTTTTACAACAAGTTAATTTTGTCAATTTCTAAAGAGAAAAATATTTACCATATAGCCCGTTTCCATCATGAAATACTCAAGATCACGAGTCTGGGAGCATTCATAAGATTTTTTTGTCCTGCTTCCCTTTCCAATTCCCCTCCCTTTGCAAGATTACAATTTCATTGAATATGTATTGTACCAGCAGGCCTAAGGAATGTGTTTCAGATAAAACAGATGAGTAGAAATAAATGTGTATGTGGAGGGAGTGTTTTATTTATTTATTTAAGAAGGATCAGCTGCTAAATACATTTCAGTAGAGGTGTCAAACATTTTATGAAGAGAGCTGATTACATTTATAATTATGGTTTTCAGGCTGACTTTACTGAGTTATGCTTGATCAAAAGCAGATACCCTACATACATCAATAGGTTTATAAAAAGATTGAGAAATGAATTTAGAGCAGATGGAGTAGCTAATTTTTCTAGTTTAACTGTATTATTTGGTTGAGAAACAAATGGTTGTTAATGTATCTACAAATCAGGTACTGACAAATTCTCAGAGAAAACTGGCTGCTCAAAGTACCACAATCTTGTTCTAGAGTTACATTATCTGGGAGAATGTTATAGCAGGTCTTACATCCTCAAGGAACAGTCAACACTTTTAATACTATTTTAATGTACCAATTTCTAAAGTAACTGAGTAAGACTGGTACAATTTCCTACATGTAGATATTATCAAAGTAAGTAAAAATATTGCTTAACTCTACCCCTACTGATCATTATACTAGTACAGTTTAATCCCTGTTAGAGAAGGTACTTGTGAATCATCATAGCTGTGTATATACCAGGTCACAGGTTATGAAAAAAGCTTACTCTGCAAGGGAGAAAATATTTATTCTAACTAAAATACTTAAACTTGTATAAACAGGGTGTTCCACATGGTTAATTGTGTTTGCTGCTTAATGGGATTGTGTCAATTTACATTTATACTTTTAAGCTATTAAAACTTGCACACACCCTAAGTCTACAATGTAATGTGAAATTCTAGTCAGCCTGAAGTCAGTAGAAGTTTTCTAGCAATCCTAAGAAAGGCAGGATTCCTCCTGGGACAAAATAAGCACTAAAGCTTGCAAATTCTAATTCCACAGATCAAAACTAAATACATGTAACACAGTTGTACAATTCATGACAATTTGGGAAGGGGCTTATGAGTACCTCGGAACAAAGTATGGGAATTTTGCTTTTCTGTCTGTGATGAGAAGGTTTAGATGACAAAATCTGAAGTGATCATGCAAGGTATGGCAGTAGTAAACAGGCAAAGGAGAAAACACTGAACACCTATATGGAGCAGAGTAGGTTTAGGCCATTTTAGCACAGACACAGTGAGCTTGGAACTGATGCCTGTCACGGTAATAAGAGCATGGGGAGTCTAATCAGCACATTTGTCTGAGCAGTCATTTCTCATGTTTTATCTCAAGAAATTGCTGCATTTCAATGATGGTCAAGATAAATGCATTTCTACTTTGTATATGTTATTTACACAGAAAAGAGAAAATGGAATAACATTTTTAACTTCACTAAAAAACCTCCTTAAAATTCCTTTGAATTAGTAAGAAAATAAAGGAAAATGTCAGGTTATAGAGGTCTGGTTTTGTTTAGGTTTTATGCAGAGCACCTCTGAAAATATCTACATTTGTTGTGATAGCTAGTAATCTTAGATGAATCAAAGCAATAAAAACTACATTATTGCCTAAGTAATTTAGCTCAGTTTTCAAATGCATAGATACACAGACTAGCTTACACACTGACTTAAGTACCAGCAGAATAAGGTAGTGAGTTTTCCATCTTGAAAACAATTATTACATAACAATGTTATTCCATCATCTAATAAATGTTAAGCTAATTTGTGTAATATTATTCCAGTCTTTTTTTGAAGACATTAAAATGAGGATGGACATATTTCTGTGAAGTCTCTTTTGATGTATTTTGTAATTGTTTAATTCTGGAAAAAAAATGTGTTGTGAGCTTTAGAACAGATAAAAGGAAACTATGCTCTCCACATCTACATCACAAGCTGTCCTTAGGAATGCAAGTACATACAATTCTGGAAGTATAATAATCACCATCTTGCTCATTACCTGGGACCTCCAGGGCTGAATCACAAACCTTTACACCTCAAGTTAAATATCCTAGCAAGCAGCTGTAGCATATTCATATCCGCTGTTGGCCAGATGCAGCCACAGAGTGGGAGGCATAGCACAGTGAACAGTGGGCTGCACATGCACACCTACTCAAAAGCAAGTTAAAGATTGGCTAGAGACTAATCCATTTTATAGGCTAAGAAATTGATTTTCAGAGAAGCTGAACTACAGGTGCTCAAGTCTGTTAAAAAAAATCAACTTAACTCTGGTGGTACTATTAGCAGGGGGTTCACTGCAGCAGAGGAAAGCATGGGAAACATTACCTTAGATTCTGGTATTCCCTAAGTCAGGGTCCATTGTGTGCAGTATGACACAGTTATTCTTTTCCTGGAGCAATGGCTAAGGACATTTGTTTATAACCACAAAACTAGGGACAAAACAGACTACAAATGTTAATCCATAGCAGTGACATTCATCTATGTTTGGATGTAATGTACAATACACTTAATCAAATCCTCATCAGAACAGTAAAAGGTGACAAGATGTATTATATCTATAATACTGATAAGTAGTGAAAATATTAAAAATCATCCAGTTGCAGAAGTTGGCTCTGGACCAGGTCAGACAAAACTGATTTGACTTAGTCAGGAGAACAAATTAAGTAAGTGGGTCTCTAAATGTTTAAGTTTCAGAAGGGCAAACTCTGGTATAATGATGTCAGTTGGACTGAGGAGCTAATAGATTGAGTGGGGAGCAAACTCTTACAAATACTTCACATGAAGAGTGTTTAAGTGGTCAAGAATCTACATTCTAAGCATAGTAAAAAGAAAAAAGAAACCCAGAAGAAGGTACTCCAGGCCTAACTGGATGCACTACCACCTCAAGAAATATGTTACATGTGAAAAAAGAAACACAAGGAACACATGGAAAAAAAACCATTTGTGTGCTCATTGGTACTTAACTGAGAAGCAAGGGGTGAAGAAAGAACTGCCAAGAGAGGAGCTGTGTTAGGCTTTGCAAATGATATTGAGATGGATGAAGATTTTTTTTTTTAGTTACATAAGTGAAATTAAGAAGATTAAGAATATACAGGCATGTTTCCAACCTCAAATTGATACCTTGCATTTATCTAAATAAAGGCAACACTGAGCATGGAGTGAAAGGGAAACAACTGATAGGAATGACACTAGAGAATAAATATCAGGTGAGGTAGAAACAAAATCTAATCTTGTGTAGCCCCAAACTCAAGGAGTCTAGTTAATCTCCACTCCAACTCATCACTCAAGAATATGAGAACAACAGTATCAAGGACTTCCTACCAAACTTAAAACAGAATTGACACAAAACAAACAAAGAGTATTATAAGAAGTATTGCAACACTAATAGGATGACCCTGCTAAAATACGATTCTGGATCACCAATGTATAGCAGCTGGTGCAACTTCCCACACCTTCACACAATAGTCCTTGTTTTCCTTGTCTTTGTTGGAAGAGTTCACCTGAAATACTGCATACAGTCTAGTCACCTCCATTCAAGAGATTAACTGAAAATATAGCAGGGAGAAAAGAAGAACTCTTAGAAAGATGAGGGCAGTGTAAAGCTTATTTTATGAAATGAGATTAAACAAGCTTGATTTGTTTAGTCTACTCTAACACAAGCTGAGAGAGGATGGGATTGCTAACTGTTAAAAAGCTGAGAGAAAAAAAAAAAGGAGTATTTAATTAAAAAGAGAATTTTGGCACGAGACCAAATAGACTTTAGCTGGCCATNTTTTTTTTTTTTAAAGTGTATGGTGGCAGCTCATTGTTTTTGACCCTACCCCAAGTCAGCTCCAATGGCAAATGGCTCATCAGCAATGTTGTTAAAAGAATCGCATTCTGTAACAGCCCTCCTCTGGGAATAAACCACACAACTGTTGTTAAGATGGAGCACAGCACACTTCAAAACCAAATTATCCAGTGTGATGGCTCCAATAAGGTGGGGAAGACTGGGAAGCTCAGCAAGTGCTGGTCTGTTCCAAAGCCTTGCATGATGGAAGAATTGTTAAATAAGATTAAATCTTCCATGACTAAATAACATTTTTGTGACAGGAAGAACTGTATGGTACCAATAGCTAAGCAAACAATAGTCTAAAAACTGTCTATTTTTCCTTCAAACACTTAAGAAGCTCCAGCTTGTTTTTGAACAACACAAGAAAGTTGCAAAACAACCAGTTAGAGACAACCAGATTACACATCAAAGAGCTACAGAACTCCTTTCTGAAGGGGAAAGCCATCCTGACAAAACTATTACTTTTTCCTGTAGAAAATGAGTTATTAGCAAACCCCATAAAATCCTAAGTCAAACACATCAGCTTTTATATTTTTGAAAAAAGAAACCTGCCAAAAAGAATTCTCCCTTAAAAAGAAATGCTATACTGCAAAATACCTAAATAACAAACAACCTAAAGGCTACTGTGATATAAAAATTAAAATCCTTTGTTTTAAAGGAAAACAGATACATGTAAAGAAAGCTTACTTCCAATAGCAAAGGAAATAACATTTGAACCAAAGATGACTTACAAAGATATTGATTTGTGAAGGGATTTTCTTGATATATTTTAAAAAGGTCGGAAAGAAGTGAATGTAATATCAAACATTCCTCAGAGAGAAAAGAAACGAATCTAAATTCTGCTGAGGCACTGACCTGCTCGCAGTCCTGATGGGTGTTCCTGCCACTCACGCATGGGGCCCTTCCCACAGGCCAATGTGTCAGGGACAGCTGAGGGTCAGCCCTGCACCTGCTCCTCACTCACAGCCCCTCTTCCTGCAAGCAGAAAACAGCTGCTGCTTTCATCCTCCCAGGCGTCAAAATGCATGACAAATGCACCCCAGCAGATATTTCTGCCCTTCTGAAGAGGAGGCCATGGTGATGAGGGTTGATCTTTCCCAGGTGAGCAAGTCAAAATGCACAGTTCCTTTCAATTTGCCCAATTAGTGTTACTCAGAGCCCCAAGCTGGGGATGGATGATGGTGACTCGGCAGATTTCTGTGTGGTGGCTGTAAATTCTGGGAGATGCCTCAGTGGCTGAGCCAGGTGTTTTACACTTCAGACTTGGTTTCCTCACACCAGTAAGTGGGGAGGAACACATGCATTCTCCCCTCTCCAGATGCCATGGCTCATGCCACATGTGCTTTTGGGTCTTTGCTGCTGAGGAGAGGTGTCGGGGAACCTTCTTGAAGCCTGTGGGGGTAACAGGGAGCCAGGGCTGCAGACCTGGTGGACAAAGCCCAGCTGCCAGTTAGCAATGCCCGTCAGCAGTGCTGGCCAGCTCAGATGGCACGTGTGGCTGCAGGAGCCACTTTTACAGCCAATGCAAGTGGAAGTGGGCATTTTATGTAGGGAATAATGTGCTGCTGACATGCCAGCCTGGAGGAAAACTGCAGGTCTAAACACCCCACATGCTGGTTAGTCTCCTCTTTCCAGCAAACCGAGGAACCCTACATTTATTAGGATGAAGGAAGGGTGCTCTGGCTTGCACATGTGTTGAGTACCCCACATATACAAATGAGACAGCCAGGCCTTGGTAATTCCTCTTTTCCTGGGCAGTTTTTACCTTGAACACTGTGGACATGCTGCTCTCTGAAATTAATGCTGAGCTTGTGCAAGCAGAGTGACACAAGTATGGGTTGCATCATTCCGCCATAGATCTTTATTTTATTGTGCCATGTATCAGAATAGCCAATAATTGTTAAGGCTGATGATACATATTTAAAGAACAAAAACATATATGAAAAATGAGGAATTCTCCTGTTTGCTGGTCCTGTTGTGGAAGTCTAGAATGACCTCCCCAACAAGAAAACCAATGGGTCTTGAGCTTGCGATTCTGAAAAATGTTATTACTGAATGTGTAATGCCTGATATCTATAGTCTGTTGTGACATTAAACAAGGATGCAGACTGCTGCCCACAGCAAGTAAACCGTAACTGTGATAACAGAACTGACCTCTTCATTCCAGTCTGCTGGTGGAAAGACTAGGTTAAAAAAAAGCTGATGCATCCATCTTCACGGGCTCCTCAGGCGTTGCTCTGCTGAGAATACAACTGGGACAATTTCATGTTAAACATGCCTGAACATCCAGCACCACACAGTTTCTTATGGACTAGAAAGTAGCCATTCAGTGACAACTTTCAGCTGCAATTGATTTAAAATATAGACTTATTAATTCAAAAGATGCTAATAAGACCATTCAGTCTGTACTTAAATTGTTAAAATCTGTATTAGAGAAGAATGTTAAAGTGGGGGTACAAAAACTACACAAAGTAGAACACAAACAATTTTAACCACATATTAAGAATTCCAACTGATGTGTTACATCATGAGCAGCAGGTCCCAGTTGCATATATTCATTAATCCTGTCTCTTCCTTGAAATGTATAGCTTGCTAGTTTACTTTCCTAAAAAGTAACCACAGATAAAATCAGTAACAGAGGTAAATGATAGAAACGTAACAGTGGAAGTTCTGGGGCTTGGACATTAATGTTTTATTAAGGTTTTGAGACAGCACTCATGACAGAACTAGGCAAACACAGGTGACAAACACAAACAGTGTGAAGAAAAGAAATCCTTCATGGTTAAAAGGTCTAACGTGGGGTTTTTTTACTGAACTAGAACAAAGATTTATATTTTTTTTCACCAAAAAAAAAGAAAAGCAATTTGACTTTTGTGGAAGACTCCCAGGCTGAAGACAGCAGGAATATTTACAACTAGCAGCAACCATTTTATTAACAGAAGGCTTCTCTTTTATACTTTTTCTTATCGGTCCACACATACACATCACACTCTATTAGCCAAGCACTTCTGTCCATGAGTCTTAGACCATCTTTTGATAGGTAGTTCACATCTCTCCTCGTGCTGGTAAGACTCAAAGTATATCTTGTTTTTCTTCTTTCTTCTACTTTCCCATGCTGCTGCAAGGCCGTAGACTTGTTTTTCTCCACTTTTCCATGCTCACAGCTGCATTCTTCCAAGAATGCTGTCTTTGGCCCAGGAGTCGTCCAGAGACTTTCTTCTCCTGGACTCATATAAAGTTGACCAAACACTGTCACATTCAAAAACTTTTCCTTGTGGCTTTTTGGCAAACAAATGAAGAAAAAGGTTTTCCTTCTCTGCATAGCACTCATTAGTTTGCTAATGACATTGAACACAAAATATGAAGGATATGCAGTTCATAAAACCTAAAGGACATGAAACCAGTAGGTTAATAAGGGCAGGAGCTTGTGAAATTTATGCTATCAGCAAACAAATGTGATGTTTTCAGATCTGTCAGCTGCATTTAGTAACAGAGGTACAGATTTCCTGTAAATGCAGGCAGAGATAGACTGACAATTCACATACATACAGAGTTGTAATGATTGACTAAAGGCTTGACTACATATGGAATTATTCAAGAATAAAAGCAGCATTCTTACTGAACAACATCTCATGCAGATATGCTTGTTCTAGAATGCAAACTAGAATAAGGTAATTACGTTATGTGATAAGCTTTGATAAGCAGAATATTTTTGTGGGGCTGTGACAATTAGGTTCACATTCTGCCTCAGCCCCAAACAATTTTCAAGTACAGTAATATCTTAAAACTGAATTTTTAAAGACCTCTTCATTAAAAATTCTGGGAATCCCTTCAAGGCTTTTTCTTTTTTTTTTCTGTTGCAACTAATTTGTCTTAGTTTGATTGAGAACAGTTTTTAAATACATGAAGTCATTGTAGATTTCCTGTACTTTTCTTACAAATTTCATGTAATCCAGAGTCTTACCTGAGCTCAAGTCTCTGAAAACTGGATTTCTGTGTGGCTTGAACTCATGTCCCATCATTTTAGCGATATTCTGACTTGACAGTTTTCTAGTGTCAGTTCCACAGTTCCCTAGGGCAACGATTTCTGGCCTTTTTGCTTACTTATTCCCACACTCCTCTGCATCAGACTCCACATCTTCCAGCTGCCTGTGCATCAGCAGTCTCTGGTCAGATGTCTCTATGAAATGCTGGGAGGGTGGAGAATCAGACAAGAGTTCCTACTGCTTTCTGGTGTGAATAGAGCAGAAAGTGTCATTTCAGGAGGGACATCTGCAAATGTGCTCTGCATGAAAATTTGTGCAAGAAACAGCAAAAGATGTGATAAAATAAATTATTAGTCTTTAAGTTGAAAGAACTAAAAATTTCAGCATCAAATTCTCCATAATAAAGTGACCAAAGCAGTTCTAAAATGTATCTATTTTCTGTCTCGGTTGAAAGGACTATCAATGTCCTACCTTCTTCACTCATCATTGCAGTGAAAAGTCTTTAACAGCACAGTGTGTTTTAGGACACAAAAGGAATGGTCCAAGGCAGAACTAGGGAATGTAGACTAACTGATCTATACATTGGAGGATTTTTGGAAATGTGATTCACACAGTCATTGTTTATGGTGTATCACACAGTGAAATAGCTTAACCTTATGAGGGAAGAAGGCATGCTACTTGCTCAGGACCACTGTTCTTACATCATAACCTCTAGCCTGCAAAGTTAAAGTGGGTCCGCATGGTTTCAAACCAAGGTACCTGTTTTTAAAATCAGCTAATTATTTCTAGCTATACTTAAATTGATTACTTAAAAAATAAATAGAAAAATCAGAGTTCTAACTAGAGGAGAAATGTATACATTCTTATTCATACACTTTCACTGTATAGCTTTGTCTTACGCTATACTGCCAAATGCGGTTTCATTAGTGCTGGCTTTATGGCATAATCTATGGTGTTTCACGGTGGATTAAATTAAAGATTAAATTAAGAAGGTCCTTAGTGTCTTGCACCAGTGGTCTTTCCCTTTTCAGAAGGGAAAAATGGAGGCTGTGATTGGTATAATATAGACACAATTTTAATGTTTCTCCGCTGCTAATTTTTAATACTTGAGAATTTTTCACAGAGGACAAAAGTCAAGACATCAGAAGATTTTGTGCAGGTCAAGCATGGCCTGCTCTGTAGAGTCCCCTCCTATAATTAATCTGCTAAGCAGACAGCAGCAATGGAAAATCCTTTTAGTATAGGTGCTGTCCAGCTATAAAACTGCAAAACCTTAGGTCTAGGGATTAGCATTATTTTAGGAATGATGAAGGGAAGCCTGCATCCAAGGCTTTGCTAATCTAAAATAGTAGTAATGTGTCAGCCTTTTAGTCTGATCCCCTTGTGGAAACGTCACATGTGACAGTATTTTTGGGTTTAGGAGCCTAAAATCTACAATAATTACTAGTCTGTCTGTGAGTTAGTAAACTGGCCTGAAACAGCTTTTTTGGAATGATCAAAGATGAAATAAAGAAATATTAATTATGTAAAATTATGGACTTTTGGTCTTGCAAGCTGCTTGGTGTAGCTGGAAAGACTTTTTATGGCTTTCCAGTGATTAAAAAAACCCTGTGCTGTTTACGTGTTTTGGTAGGACTTTCTACCTTAAGTAGACCTGAGACAAACATCCAGATTACTGTAGAGCAGATAGAAAACCAACAGGGAAATTTTTCTCAGATGAACTATGGGAGAAATGCCTAAAGACCTGTAATGCAGATTGAACCAGCACCTCCCATGCAGTGAAGAACCAAAAAGTGTAAAAGAGAAAGAGAGAACTGAGAAAAGAGGGATGAAACTGCAGGCCCTTCATTTCCTGATGCTGAGCCAGAGATGAAGGAGCAGAAATGATGGCAGTTAGAGTATTCCTTCATCATTCCATCATACAGGTTCCCACTCATTGTGGGAATGGGGCACACAGCCCTGAAAGGATTTTACATCCTTTTTTCCAGTGGTGGTAGGTGCTTCCTTTTTGTTGGTACTGAGTCTAGAACATTTTCTTAGCAGTAATTTTGATTCAGCATCTGATTTTCAGCTGTACAGATGCAGCACAGCAAAATAAAAAGCACTTTACTCTTCAGCGTCATTGGCAGCACCATTTTTCCTTCAAACACACCTTCTTCAGCTGTTCTTCAACTGTGTAGTTAAGCTTTGTGCTGTATGCTCTCAGTAGACTTGATTCTTTAAAACAGTGGCAAGACACACTGTTATTCAGAAAGTCACATCTTGTCCAGATAAATTAGAAAGTTGGCCTAAGGACACTGTACATTCATGTTGAATGGTGCTCAGTGCCTTTGCAGTCAAACAAGATCTGTGCAATAATTAAATAATAACTTTTAGGTATCACATATACAAGTCCTATTGATTGAGATAATGAACTTAACAAAGCTGGCACAGTCTCAGAGTCACTATTTCAGATACGCTGAAAACATTCTCTGTTTGCAGATATATCACATTATTAGCTGATTCACTAACTTCACTGCCACATCACTAATGTTTGCCTTTTCACAGAAAAGTGGTTAGTTAAATGCAGAAGACAAGAAACCCAAATTTTGCATAGCAAAAATGTGATTTTTATATATCTATATAAGTATCTACAAAACTTTAAAAGATAAAATTTACTTCTGAATATGTGTTCCATGAACTGAAAACTGGAACAACACTTTTCCATTTGTCTTCAAATAAGATTGAGATTTTTTTTGTTTTGTTTTTTTTTCTGTTTAGCAAAAACTGAGGTCAATTAAAAATAATATCATAAAAATCCCTTAGATAAGAAAGATTGCCATACTAACTATAAACCCTAAAAATATTGACATTCTTTTAGAAGGAATAGCTGGCAAATTGATTGTATAGTGGCTGCTTAACACTCCAATTTGCAGTACTTCTATGCATCCAAGAGGCAAAAATGACTATTCCACTGTCTTCCAGGTTGCAGCCAGACTTTGTAGTGAAATATGCCTGTCAAGACCAAGTCCCAGCTCAGCCTTGCCATTTTTAGCTCATTACAGAACTGCTCAAGTTAAAATTCTCTTTTCTTCGACTATTATTTCAAATAAAAGGAAAATGGGATGTTTATGTTAAAATTCTGTGGCTCTTCTAGGAACAGAATCGAGACAAAAATTTTCTGCGCATGAAACAAGTACACTGTTAACAGGAGCCTCCCTCAGTGGATGGCCTTCTTAGTGATACTCCCCCCCAAAACATTAGATCACCAACACTGGAAATCACCCCTTGACTACAACAGGGTAAAAACTGGGGTTTAGTTCCCATCAGCATTATTGTTTTGGTAAGATAAAAGTATTTGCGCCACTGTCAGGAAGCAGCAACAGGGAACAGGGAGCCAAGGGCAATGCCCCAGACACCAGGGCAGGGTCCTGGCTGTCCCAGTGAGGAAGCAGGGCAGCACCATAGAGAGCAGTTGATATTCAGCCAAGAGTTCAGACCACTAGACAAGTTTGTGCAGATGAGCCAGATGCTACATCAAGCTGGCAGTCTGTCTGCAGGTCAGAATCACACCCAGTAAGTGTAACTGGCCATGATCTCTGAGCAGGTCCATGGTGACAAAGTGAGGTCAAGGCCATCAGCCCATGGGTCGAGCTTGGGATCAGTGGGGCCCATGGCCAGGCTGGAGACTGGCACTCCCTATGGTGTCATTCAGGCAGGGACTGAGAAAGCTCCAGAGCCTGTGGGCAGGGGCTGGGGAAGACCCTGGGTGAAGCTGTTGAGGGCCTTCAAAGCCTGTTAGAGCTACAGAGTACTATCACCAACTCATGTTGTGTGGGCCATTCAAAACTCACTAGAGATGCCAAGAATTTTACTTTGTGATATTTAAAGACTTCTTGGAGATAAAACAGTCACCCCAGAGTTATCATGTTGCCTGGAAAAAGTCTTAAACACAGTTTTATAATTCCTGTATATTATTTATTAAAAAAAATAAAAATTAAGTCTTTGTCTGAAACTTTTTATTCATTTCATATAGAACGTGCTTACTGACTGACATATAAGGGCACTTAGCTGAAGATAATTAGTCTTACTGCAGAAGTGCAGAAGAGTCTCAGTTTGGACCCAGTTTAAGGTTATTCACTGAAGGAAAAGGAGAGTGTATAAGTGACTTTCTGCTTTTAGTGAATTCTTAGTGTGGTTCACATTGGCTTATTTTGTGTAAATAAACAAGAATTGAGAAATTTAAGGCTAGGTAGAGGTCAGATTTTGTCATTTAGTGTCTGTTCCTAAAAGGCCTCTTCTTGCAAATAGTACCTCATACAGAATGCACAAAAATGAAAGATTTAGTCAGTTAAGTTTGTTTAAATGGCATTTGGGTGATAAGCCCAAATTGTTTCAGAGAGTGTTATCCTAGTGTTCAGAGACCTTGAACTTAGGCAGTCAGCCAGAATCTATTGCCATGGATTCACAACAATCAAGGCCTTGACAAGTTTTATGTCTAAAGAAAACCAGTTAGTCAATTAATGGTTAAAGACTTCAAAACATCTTTTTGTTAGTATGAGACTGATTCAAAAGATAAAAGACAGCGCAAATCTTTTCAATAGTTTTCTGTTCTTTTCTCCAAACCTTCTGAGGAAGAATGAGAAAAAAAAATCCAACCACAAATCCTGCTAGGATGCATAATTGTTAACTAGTAGCCAAGCGTTTAGAGTAACTCTTCCACTAGCAATTGGTACATTTCCTCTAAAACAGAAAGAAACTTTCAATAGATTTTACAGTTTCAGGCTTCAGTCTTTTCTTTAATTGGATTGGCCATTTAATTTTGAATGAAATAGTTTTTCTTTTATTGCATTCTGATACATGCCAGCTCTGACAGAGAAAACAAGCAACATAATGCTCATATGGCACATTAAGAGCCACACTCTGTTGTGGCTTTGCACTTCAGAGACCCTAAATTCTGCAAAATTTGTTCATTAAAAGGCTTGACTACAGCAGTCTCAGTGTTAGAGGTAATGCAATAATTGAAGGAGGCACAATTACTTTTGCAAAACCTATTTTTGAACTCTATGAAGGGAGAAAATAACAAATTGTCTGCCCCAATTTCTTTTCATATTCTTCAGCTAGCTGCACTTATTGCAGGAGCTCCTCAATGAAATTCTGTAACCCTGGTAATACAGAACATCTGCACCATCATCATAGAGATTTCACTCATCATGAAATCTAACAAGATATCTTTTAGGAATCTGTATTTCTTAAAAAAACACATGGTTCCGAGTCCTAAAGCTACTCAAAAATTACTGCTCTCAATGCCATTGAGTAGACTCAATATTATAGTGAGCTCATAATGGACATAATATAAGTACATGTACACAGACTGCTTTGTAGCTTTTTTTGCTTGCAACTTTGACCCTCCTCAGTGGCCATTTGGATGCCTTCTAGAACAGCCAATGATTTTGGATGTGCTAATTCCTAGGAATCTCTTAAAGAAAATGTGCTCCCAGTACAAGCCTGCCCAACTCTGCTGATATCAGCAAGTTCTTTCATGAACATAAATTGTTTGCTGGAGGGAAATTCAATGCTTTCTTTTAGCGGCCTAAATTTGGGAGATTATCCTTGTTAGGACTAGTGTTCAAACAGAAAAATGCTAACACATCACTGGACTCAGTTTTCACTGAAATTCTGCAATCCCATGAAGTGCTCATAAGAAGTTCTGGCTTCCCAAGATACCAGTTTTCTTGGTACCCAACAGTTCCAGCTATGTAGATGACCTAGAATATGCAATTTAGATATTCAAATGCACTGGCTGCATCTGCAGACCTTGCCTTAGCATTAAGAATATTCCATGCAGAAGTATAAGACAAGAAAGATAAAAAAAAGGCCAGAAAAATACTGTAGTCTCCTATGTGAGTTTCAATACCAGTCCTGAGAATTCTTTGGCCTATAGCTGCCCAGGATCTTTCTACTGCAGATCAATTTTTTTTTTAAATTATTATTTTTCAGGTTAGTTTGCTTCCTTTACCAGTGAACAGACCTGCAGCTAAACCAATTCTCCAGTGACAAAATATTGCATAGGTTTTCCTCTCTTCCACTCAGAGAATCAACTTCTGTCCTTTAATTGCATCCATTTGAATAATTTTAAACTCATATTTTACTTTTTTTTCTGTCCAATTTCAATAATTGTCATACTCGAAGGCACCTGCAGAGAAGATTGATGAACCATCTTCCAGCAGCCATCAACTTTCTGAATATATGAATTGTTTATTCAGGGTTCAGTCACAAAGATCAAATAGTCTCTTCACTCATATCACAGTAGCAGCTTTATCAGTAAGGTAGACACATATGTGTTACACAGTGCCACCATTTCCAGAAAAACAACCTCAAAGGATCCACCAGGATTCATTAGTTGTATTTAAACAGATTCTCCAAACATGACAGAGTCTAAAGAATGCTAGAGGGCAGGCTGGAGATGGCTTGTACGGGAACAAAGAAATTATATGTTCTTAGTACTTTTGTCCTTGTAAATATGAATAGTGGTTACTAAAGTTCATGGAGATGACTTCAGCTATTCAGGTTAAAGGTGTCTTTTTCCACAAAACTACTATCAGCCTGGCTGATAGCCTCTGCACCTCATACCAGTAGCAAGGGCTTTTCTTCTGTGCATAAATTACACTAAATTAACCATCACTGGCAGGTGGGTGGTAAAATTATATATTTTTACTGAAGCCAGCAGTTGGGATTTTCAAGGCCATTCTTCTTTTCATTTCAACAGGAATATCAGTGAAAGAATGTGCACCCTGAAAAATTCTGCCTTTGCATTTTCTTCTTGGCTGTAAACCAAATTGCTGTCAAAAGGTGCAGCTCATCAAGAGATGAGAGGTCTTTGTTTTGTTTAATTTCAAAGTTATAAAAGATAAAACTGTGAAACTGTGGCAATAACATTTCAGCCAACTTAAGCAGGGATGGAATATATTACCAAATGTTTACTGAAGCAATGAAGATTCAAAGTGTAGCTTCCTCTTTTTGCATTTTCTTTTTGTCATAGCAACTAAATTATTTTTTGTGAAAAACCCCCGAACTTATGGATCCATTTATTTTCAAGGATATGTTTCCATTAACTCAGATCTAGAGCTATTTAGAAAGCAGGAGAAAATATTTATCACTGTTTTAATTTGATTAGTTGAGATGTTGCTGGCAAAATCAACATTTCAACATGTGAAACATTTTCATTAATTTTACAAATATCAACAGGGACTGGTTCTGCAAAAAAGCCAGGGGTAGAAGATCTATTCCCAGCAGTCACAATGTACTGGAGAACTAAATCAACTTGGCAAGTGTGTCCCCAAACCACCAGACAGAATTAAGTTACAAGCATTAGAGTTGTTCCCTCTTTCCAAATCCAAAGTGTGAGCTTTCCTGAAAGAATCTCCTTTGCAGAGTGCTTCATTCATCAGCCATTAAAGCCAAACAACAAATGGGAAGAAAGGCCTGACTTTTCAAAATGTCTCACAATGGCTGACCAGAAAAGCCACGTTATGAATCATTTGTAAAAAATTTTGACCTTGATCATTGCTGCAACACATTTGGAAATCCTTGGATACCCCAGGCCTGTATATATTTATACATGTCCATGAGTATAGTTCCTCTTGGGGTTCCCACTTCTCCATCTGCCATCTGAAATATTTTGAGGTGAGAGGGGAGTTTTGCCAAGGTGAAGAGGTTCACAGATCTACTATATGTTCGTATTTGACAATATTATAACCCAGCAGAATTTGCATGTGAACTAACTTGAGATGTTTCCATGAAATCCACTGAGAATGAACTTGTGAGGGATTAAAAAAAAAGAAAAAAAAAGGAGCAGAAAGAACTAAAAGAAATTCCATTCTATTACAATAAAACACCCAACTTTAGCTAATTATTTAAGTATGCTCTTCAAACCTATAAAAACTCATTAAAATTGAGCACATGAACCAAGACTTAATCAATTGTAGTTATCAAATTCAGCTATGGTAAGCCACAAGCTCTGAAGGGCCCCATTTGACTGGTAAATGCAATACTTTTTTAATTTGTACAATAAAAATAGCAGTAACATTTAATGCAGAACGTGAAAAAATTATTGCAACAAAGTCACCCTTGCACCCAAGGTGAGAGTTTGGCCCTGGTCCTTCTCTCAATGAGACTGTGAGCATGGTCTCATTTACATGGTGTGAGTGTGCCTTTTTGTACACAAAATTTTAGCACACAGCAATCTCTGATGGCTGATTGCCATCCTCCCTCCCTCCTTCTTCCTTGCTAACTGGGTTTATAATGAAAACGTTGACACAGCCTTAACTATGGCAACATTAGCATTTGCCATTATAATTAACAGATTCTTCTTTTTTCTTTGTGATTTACATGCATATATTCTTCCCAGTGCAGTAATTACAGATGGTACAGCTTGAAACATATACTATCCCTAAACAACAAATACATTCTTTTCAGAGTATGTCTCTGATAAATTTTATTTAAATGTAAAAGGTAATAGGCAGAAAATGTAGTTTGCTTACAAGTTTCCTTTATGGTTGTTTGACTGTCACTTTTCTGCAGATTTATGATAATCATTCTTGCAACAAAAACGTTTACTTCACTGTCTAAATAATAAGGTAATTTGTTACAGCTAATTACTCAAGTGCTTCCTTAATCTCAATTAAAAGATTCAGGCTGATTTTCTACATTTCTGCAACAGTATGTTCCAGAATATCTTGTTAATGTATTCCCAATCACATATTTGTTAAGGAATGCATGGTCCATGCAAAACTGAAACGCTAAAATACATAGCTGCAATCTTAAACAATGATTTATTGTGACATGGGATGTGGGACATTTCCACAGCTTTTGTGATTGCAGTAATGAAGCTGTAAACCAAATAGCATGAAATGAAGCAAGGCCTTACAATTTAATCAGCTCGTAAACAGATCTACTGCATCAAGCAAATGACATTATTATCCATCCGAAGTAAATCATGCTAATCTCAGGAGATAAAATCAACATCATTAATGGTCACATGTCATATTCATCAACACTAAACCATCCCTTTTGACAGATTAATCCTAACTACAGCTCCCACGATGTATGGTAATAGGGCTTGTAGCATACATTTCATTCAGCAGTAAGGCTAACCAGCACTCTTAGTCTGCTATTACAAATAATTTTTTTATTGATTTACATATTTTAAAATGCATTTAAGGTGAGGTATCATTAAAAATCCTGTCACTATCACATATTTCTTCCTCACATTCTCAGTCTGTATAAGAGAAACTAGAAACTAAACATTGTATGCCGTATAAATACTTTCTTTAACACACCATTAGTGGTAATTAAAGATTTCTGCCTGTGTTTTTCATTCAGCTAAGAAAATATTCACTGTTTTTAATAAGGTTTAAATAACTATTGATACTATTATTCTAATATCTCATTTGTAGTGTAGCAGAGCATAGTGCCCNCCCCCCCGCAAAGATGCATTTTTGATATTCACTCTTCACTACAGCTTATTGTGTCCTGCAGACTGGTTGTGTATTTCTGCTCTGACTCCATCTCCTGTGTATCGCCTATTTGTTCCAAACACAAAATATATTTATTTATCATGGAACTGACCCCGTATGAATGCTTTTGAAACGTGTCCACTATTCAAAGTGTCACTTTCCTTGAACAGGCACTGAATTATATTGACAGGCACATTATCAAGGGCTGCTGACTGACAGAATGAATGACTGCGGCTACATGCCGCATTGCCAGTCATTGACTGAGTGGGTGCAAAAATTATCTACAACCTTTGGAGATCTAAAGAACTCTGAACTAAGGCTAGAAAAGAAGATATATGCAAGTGATTTAGTTGGAGAGCATTTATCAACTTAGTACAAACATCTCAAATACTACCCAAACTACTTCACTAATGTAGTAATTCATTAATGGTTTATTCTCTCTCCTGAAACTACTTTTTTAAACATTCCTTTTATGCAATTATTAATGTCATGTTATTTAATATGTGTTTATGTTTCACCAGGGAAATGGTTGGGATAATAATTTTAAAAGCAACCACTGCCTCCTGCATTTTTTTTAAGCCACTGTGGGTTAAGATGCATCTTAGTAAGATTATAAGGGCAAGGCAAAAACAATACTAGAGACTGCCTGTGGCTGACACATAGTAATCAGTAAGTCTGGTTAAGAGAGAAGGCAGAATGTTTCCTGGACTGTGCTGGGGCTTTGGGAAAACACTAAACTAACCACAAAAACATTTCATTTCCTTGCCAAAATAATTTATTAGCCAGACTTATTTTTGATTAACATAATGGCAGCTTGAAGAAGTAGATCACAAAATTCTACTTTTTGTAAAAATCACATCTATTGACTAGAAAAAAAAAGGGTAATAAAATTTTTCAATAAGTGCATTAATTTCAAAACCTCAAAGTACTAATGTCAAATTTACTGGAATCCACTGACCTTTAAAGAGCTTTTAAAGATTTTATGACTTAGATTGTCACATTACTTACTAAGAATACTTAAGAAACTGTTTTTCCTATCTAGGGTGTGTTTTAATGTAGAGGATGTGAAGACTTTCCCTTTTCTGTCATTGTCCTTTTTATTCCCAGTACTCCCATACTTCAAGCTCTACATAACAAGTTACTTAATCTTTGACAGGCTGAAGACATCTGTGGTGCTCACTGGTGATGGTGGTTAGAGGACTAAAAGAATCACTGATGAGGAAGAACAAAAAACCCCACCTTTCTCACAGGATTTTTGTGCTACTGCATAACATCTTAGTGAAAGCATGGTGTCATTGAGCTACTACCCCTCCTGAAACATGTCCTAGTACCTCCTAGACATGTCTACTCTTACAAAGGTGAAAGCAAACTGTCTTTTAGGGGGTATGGTTTAGGTAAGCAAAAGAAACAAACTTGTTTCTCAAGCAATACAAAACAAAACGGAAACAGAACTTCCTGGTGGTGTAAGTGCATGTGAAGTAGAAATTTTGCCCGCACAGCTATGGTGGAATGAATGAAGAGCAAAAATAATCCCCAATACAGCTGTAAGATCAAAATTTTCCTGTATAGACCAAGTCCTAGAAAGAAACATCACTTCAGCAACAATAATTATGGTCTAAAAAGAAAAGGATGGATTATCTCACTTTTATCTACAAGAACCAAAGGAACAAGACCATACAGTGGGCAAAAGACAGCAGGAGTACCTATAATAGCTCACTCACATGTTAAGAGTATGGATTAGGACTATCATTAAAAGCATGGGCAGTCCCATGGAACTAATAGATAAGAAAGAAATATATTATTTTTATTCTAAATATTTGGTCCTCCCAATTTAGTAAGTGTATGAAAAAAAAACTTCTTTGATAATTCTCTATAATGTATTTAGCAGTACTATGTGTAGTACTAAGAAACCACATCATCTTAAGTTTTTTTATCGGAATTTATTAAAAATACCATTATCTAATGATACGATTAGAGGTAACTTTTTAATCAATTTGTTTCATTTTTTAAGTACAACTGTAAGAGGAAGATGTGCTTGTTTTTAGTAAGGCCTGATAATATTCTATCAGTTTAAAGAGCTACACACTGAACTTACACAGATAAATTGTTTAGTCTAAAAATGATAAAACATGTCAAGATAGAAAGATCATTTAATTCCCTGAAAAGAAGCCATGACTTAAAATATTGTGCTTCAGTTGCATTTGCAAGATTCCTATAATCAGTCATCCAAAACAAACTACACTTATTTAGGAGTTTAATTGAAGGTAGACAAGCTGAAAAGCAGTTTTAAAAACCCATTAAAAAAGGTTAAGAACAGAAAACATCTTAATTTTTATATATATATATTTTGTTTCCTGGTTTAAGTTTAGTGCAACTTAAGCCAATCTACTAAGCAAAAAACAGCAAACCAAAGTTTTCACACTAATAACATTGCCATTTACAAACTAATACTATTACCTGAAAAAATATGCAACTGATTACCAAGGAAATGAATAAAAGCCAACTAGAAGGTGTGGGGTAGCCACCACTGACTGACAAAGAAGGATGGATTCTCCTGTCTGTAAATGTGTGCTGAAGGACATTCAAAGTAAAATACAATGGAGTTAGCATTTTACTACCATGATGCACTGGTGAAAATGTTGGTGGTATATGCAGTGCTGGATATTTAGGCTGCAAATTTCTCTCCAGTATTCGAATTTGACTCAGGTTTGTTATAATAAGTGAAAAAAAAATAAAATCATTAGTTGCTCCTTAACCAGCATGGAGTAAGTTGTGTGTTATTGCATTGTTTGAAATCTGGAATACTTTTAATAGTCAATGTAAACAATAGAGGTTGAAGCATTACTTAGAATACATGAAGAGTTTATTGTAAAAAAAAAAAAAAAGGGCACTAAGAAGCCATGGGAATAAACATGAGCTAGATATGCAGAGCTTAGTATGTAGTGTCATTAATACACTGAAGCCTCCCCCAGTGGAATATTCTTCAAATAGGCACTTAGTGGCATGGCAGCATTAGTTCAGCCCAGGTACCAAGGCAAGAGAGGCCTTATGAACATAGCAAAAAACTCCTGACAGCTGATTTTCCTTGTGGCCATTTGGCATGTAAAGTATAGTAGGTTTATGCACCTATGCAGTGACAAATTGATGCCTGCTTTTATGACCTACATTTCTTCAAATTAGCTTTTCCTGATGAGTCATCTACATTGCCACTGATTGGGTCACATAGCTGAAAACTCTAACTTTGGATCTGATACCTTCATTTTCATCCCAACTGACTGTAGAGCTTCTAATTTAGTGAGACAAAAGTTTATTATGCATAGTAGCAAGAGGAGCAGTACCAGATCAGAACTTTAACTAAGAAAATGAGAAAACACTTTTTTATATTCTCTCTAGATAAACATACATGTAGCTCATCAGAGAGCAAAATTAGCCTCTCGCCTTCTCCTATCTGCAAACTCAACAGTGACATAAGAATGTACTTCAACATACAATCTTTCAGGTTTAATTTTCTCACACTGAAAGACAGAAATTCAGACTGAAGAATAAAGAAAATACGTCCTTTGTTAAACCTGTATTATAAAAATATAAAACTATAAAAATGTTTGTTATTGCACTCTTGACTTTAAAGTCTCCTTTCAAAGTTTTCTTTCTCCTACAATATAGTCAGAGATAAATCATGCAAGCACAGGGATCCTTGCAGTTAATTTAAGGTTCAGTAAAGACAAAATAAGATAGAACAAAACTTGGGTTTTTGCAGTGTCAGCTAACTTTTGCCATAAGGTGAATTACTTCATTCTGATTTTTTGTTTTAGGAAAATCATTTAGAAAAGGTCTACCCATGCTCCTTTGTTCTCTTCCTTTTTTTTCTTCCTTCTGAATGCCATTTCTTAAGCTAGAGGAAAAAAAAACAGTTTATCATTCAATCTTCATACATAAAGAAGATTATGAAAACACATTCATGATGACTCATTAATTTCTTAGCTGTTGACAGTGGAGTTGGAAAACTCTGGAAACACTTTTTTTGTACTGCTTGGGTTATAAAAGGGTCTTGAATACACACAGTTGAAAAGACTGATTGGTTTCAATGGATCAGCTATAGCTATCTTAAAAACATTTTGGAGCTTATACAGACATTCCCTAGTTCTTCATTTAGATGTGAAATTCTACTCTGAAAAGTAATCATTAAAGCAATGCCTATGTCATCAAACAAGTTTTATTTATGTGTGTGATGTATGCTCCTCTCAGTAGCTCAGTTAACGTTCAGTTTTATGTAATACTCAAAGAGAACTTGAGCATTCAGGGTCTGCATTCTTAACTGAATTCCAGCAGGAAGATCAGGTAGCATCTGGCCTTCATGAATCAGCATAGGGTGGCTGCTGGGAAGAAAAGGGTAGTCCTTTTTTGCCATTTACTTTTTAACAATCATAACATACCTAGTGACCAGAATCAGTTCCTTCTGGCTTCCCCTGCAGCAGGTAATGCAGTGGCATTGGCTTGTCAGTTTTTCAACCAGTTTACTGAACTAGGAAAACACAAAAGCCTTAATTCATTAAGTGTCATCTCAGCTCTTGGGAGTCCTTGGGAAACACTGTCTGAGCCACCAGTGTTAATTCATCATGAAGTTCCTGAGGTAGTACATCTCCTCTGTATCCCTTCTCAACCCCTGCCACAGTGGCATTCCACCTCTATGGGACCATCTCGCCGGCAACCAATGAAAACCAGCTCAGTCTGACTGGCAGATGTTAGTGCATTCAACTTGGGATATTAAGAAGTCTTTTTCTTGTAAATAGAAAACATTTTGACTAAAAGATGTCAAATTGCAGCAAGTAGTGAAGTCTACAAGGCTTTTTTTTAATGTCATTTCATGGAGGGAAAGAAAAAAGCCTTTAAGGATAGCATATGAGTCATGGGATTGGGTCTCCAGAGGGCTCTTTGGGATTCTTTTAGACCAAGAGTTTTCTAATACGGTCAGAGCAGGGGCTGTGTGAAACTCAGTAATTTTGACTGTCATGCCATTTTTCAGTTCCAGCTTTCATCACTTTGTGCCTTTTGGGTCTAACTTTGCCTCCACTTAAGTGGTTGTCAATGTAGAATAAATCACATGAAGACTACTTAGGGCCATGCTCCTCGCCCAGCCCACATAACAGAGGAAGGAACTAAATCTTCAGAAATAAAGGGGTGTGGTCTTCTAGTCAGTATGGCTATTGAAATGCTGGAGAACTAACTGTTACACTGAAGATGAGAAATAGCTGTTTTCTCTAACATGTACTCGATTCAAATCTGAGAGGACTCACAGGCCTCTGCTGCTTTTTTAAAAAATCAGGAAAAAAATCTGCTGTGTCTTTTGAGCACAATGCACGAGTAGAAGAGAGTAATAAAGAATGTATTGCACAATGCATGAGTAGCTGCAGTACAAATTAATATATTGTGATGGGTTTAGGAGACAGAGGGGTGTCCGGAGTTGGACCTGGAACAGTCAAGCAAGTGATTCATGGCTTTCAGTAGTGAGGCCAATGATTCTTGAATTCCAGTCTTTGCAACTATGCCTTGCCATTCACTATTTTTCAGATGCAAATTATTGCAGACATTTTTTCTCTAAGGGACACATACTAAAGGACGTTGGGCCAGCTAACAAACTGGAAACTTAAACACTCCTTTACATTTCAGGGCAGAAGATAAATTGGAATCTTGATATACATTTTTAAAGAAAAAAAAAAAGAAGCATCCAGATTCTGACTTACTCTTGTATAGGAAACTCATGTAAGTGTGAAGACTCTAGAGAGGAGCCAACTTCACAGTAGGAAAAGCTTATTTTGTTACTATTAGCAGCCTGAGGTGTGCTGATGATTTTACTCCTGGTATTTTGCCATCTCTTAACAAGCAGTGCCACAAAATGACTCATGAGAAGGGGTTTTTGAATGGAGCTCAGTCATTCTGGCACATATTGCAACTCTGATCATAGGGAAACCATTTACTTTTCCAGCTACATGGTCAAGGCATAACCCTAAGTACTGCAGAGTCTTCTCTTCCCATGTTAATGTAACAGGAATGGCCAACTAATAAACAGAACAAAGTGAGTGTTTAGTGAACTTTATAGTCAGAAACTGTACACAAAACTCTTCAGGTCATCAATTTCCCTTCATTATTTGTGTGCTGCTTTTGAAAACTCTTCTTGGAATCAGCTTTCAGAAATGTATTTTAACAGTGTACTACAAATATAAAAATTATAATTCCTCTTTTTGATAGTTAGCTTTAGAACTGACATGTAACCGACCTATCAGCTCCTATCCTTCATCTGGTGAGGGTTTAAATCAGCTCTCCAGTGGAAAACAATCTGTTGTAAAGTTGAACGAGATCTTTGCTAGACAAATCTCATTAAAACAGAAACCTGAAACAAATGCAAACTTAATGCAAAGCTTTGTCACCTACACACTTGTTCTGCATATCTAAACTACACAATGGTCTGTTGACCATAAGCTCTTTGCCCCTGTGGGAACCGCAAGTGACCTCCTTCACACTTCCTAACTTCAAAATAGTGCTTTCATCCCCTCTTTGCCCCTTGATTCCTCTCTCCCTCTGATCACAGAAATCCTCTCAGTAACTGTAACTCAACACTGGAAAGCATTCCAGCGTTTCACATCCGTTACTGTTTACAGGACTGTATCCCACAGCCAGGCAGTACTGGACTGATCCCCGAGTCACTGAAGTCAGAAGACATTCTGCCACAGACAATAATGAGCAAATTTTTCAGGAAATTTTGTATTACATCCAGGTGTAATTTTTTTTGTTGAAGGCATTTTTCACTTAATCTAAATAACAGGGCATCAGTATCCAATGAGTATATTTTTTTCTAACTTTGCTCAGTGTAGAAAGCTTTTTCATTTACTATACTTTTGGTTCAAGTGCACAAAATGAAGTGGGGCAGTTAAAAACAGGCAAATAATGTACCTGATGATTTACCATATTTTATTTACATTATTATATAGCTATTAGATGTAATATTGTCTGCTCCTGTCACTCTCTGCAATGTGTTTGATGATTCAGGGAGTAAATAAAACCCGGGGTTAGCAAATAAATGAGAGCAGAATTGGCAGCACACCAAGTCTGCTTTATTTGACTGAGAGAGAGATGTGTTACATGGCCTGTTTGTTTAAATTACGCCAAGAGCTGAGATACACCAGGTGTTGTAGACCATGGAATAGAGCCCTTAAAATGTTTGCAAAAACCAGATTTCTGTTTACTGGTTTGCCAGAATACAAAACCAGATGGTTTACACTGAGAAGTTGAAAGAACAGAACCCTGTGCTACCATTTTGCTATTATTTTTATTAATTCAAGTTACAGAAATGTCTCGTATGTACTGAGTATCCAAATCCTGTGTGTCTGTCTCTACCTTATGTAGAAATATGTAGTACATATAATTATGTAAAATTATTTTAATTACTGTCTTAATGATTCTGAAATACCATAAGATGTTCTGAAATATCATAACACAGGTCAAGCCATGCTTTCTTTGTTCAACTAAACTCCCCTTAAATTCAGTAAATGGGAGCTGGGTCTGAGAGATTTAATCTGTCAGGGTCTTCCCCCTCCCACTGCCCCTTCCATCAGAGACAGCTAAACCAAGGAGATCCTGAGCTGTTCTTTCAGGATGAGTATGGAAGTAGTGTCACAAAGAGGCCTTAGTAAGTAGGATCAAGCACAAACTATACTTAAAAACTATTCATTTTTCCTTGGGATCATACTGAGGATGTATTCAGGTATTCACAGCAGACGTGGCTGGGCCTCTAGCTTTGTGCTGCTCTCCCCAGAATCCTGCAGAGCAAGCAGAGTGGGGCAGATGAATGATCCTCACCCACTTCATTGCAAAGTCAGCCAAGGCAGTTTAACCTACTATGGAAGATGGTCAGAAGTAACCCACTTAACCTTGCAGTGCTGTGGGGCCAATAACCTTTGGCAAGGGAAGAGGTTAAACCATCAGGAGTTTTGTCTTAAGCTAGTAAAGCAGTTTCTGCAGTGAACATCAGACCACAGCCTGAATCGGCTTCAAAACTTGCAGAGAGAGAGAAGTGAGGGAAAGAAAGAAAAGGGGAGGGGAGGAGAGAACAAGGAGGACAGAGAGAGTGAGAAGCAGAGAGGGAGAGTACTCATTTCCCCTTTAACTCTATGATCTGTTACCAGCACCCTGAGCAAAATATATCTGTCTACCAACAAAATAAAGGCTAATGCATGGGAGGCTTCTCTAAGTTTCACCCAGTCATTTATTTGTTTTAGAGATTTTCTTCCCCGCCTTGAATAGAAAGAGATAACTTTTCAAAAACCAACTGCAGCAGCAGGGGCATGAGTTATCTTCCAACAAAAGTACATTGTCTCAGATTCAGTTATCTCTGAGACTGCCTTTTTTCTGTATCTTCTAGTGGTTATAACTTAAAACTGCCTGGAGTGCTTTTATTGTCCAATTCAAATATCTTGATGGACAAAACATTCCTACTGACTCTCTCTGGAACCCTCTCTCTTGAAGCCTGCCAAAGTCTGAGTTTCAGTATGTACAGAACATACTGCAAGTAAAGTCTGCTTAATCTCATTTTGCATTTAACAAGAGGATATTGGGATAGTCCCAGAGAAATGCTGAGAGACTTGTGTTGATCTAATGAAGAAGGTAATAATGCCATGCTTCCATGGAAGCATGTACTTGTGTGTGCTGGTTGGTGTGGCTGAGTCAAGATAAATAAAGAAAGAAGATCCCTAGGATAAATTCATAATTCCAGCAAAGTTGGAGGTAAAACCCCAACTGAGTGTAGTGGAACCAGAATTTTGCCTTTGCTTTTTTGGCTCTGTAGTTTATCCATTAATGTATACGTATGTGATCAGTTTCCAGTCTGTAGAAGATACAGAGATTACTGCTGTACAAAGAAATATAACTTTCCTCAAAAGTTTCTTGTCAAGAAAGTCAAGAATCCACTCATTTTGCCATTAATATGAGTACAAATATCAGAACACAGGATAGATTATATGTATAAAAACAAACCACTGCTTATCTCACTAAGTTTTTTAAAATGAATTTTAATGGTCTTGGGAGCAAAACAAATTCAATAGGTCTGATCTGCCAATACATTACTCCATTTGTATGTCAGTACAACTCCATTGATTTTTGTGCTATTATGGCTGTGTAAAAATGAAATAACACAGTGTTGAATCAAACCTATTCAAAGACTGACTGATGGTCCTGTTCAGAAATCAGATGAATTACAAAAAGCAAAACGTGTTGAGAGGAGATGATTTTCCAGATATGCTGCAGTGGGAGGAAGGATCACATACGATAACAAATAAGATGGTTTCTAATATAGAACACGTTTCACAGTGGAGAAATTATGTGAAATGTCAGGACGATATACAGTTTGTTTAAAAGCCTCATCATCTAAAAATAGCCTCTTGCTTACATTTTTCCTCTTTGAGAACTCTAGTGATCCCCAATTCTGCATCCCTATTTCTTCACAGAATAAAGTTTGCTAAGTATGGGTTGCACAGGCAGGAAAATTTGTTGCTTTGGGACTTGGGACAAAATCTAATTTTAGCAGGCTCTATGTTTCTGCTTATAGTGGTGAGGTAGAATATCAAATGAGCTGTTTAGCTGTGTTAACACGTTTGCACTGGTTACAAGGTTCATTTTCATAATTCTTTAAATGACTTCACCCCAATATGAAAGCTAGCCTTATTCCATTAAGACCTCAGTTCACCAAAGTTACTAAAAAATGGGTCTTCTGTACATTCTGAAGTTTAGTTCACATTAGCCAGCTGCTTGGTTAGGGTAATTTAAACCAAAACAAGAGTATGGCTTTTCTCTAGATAAAAGTTGTAGGCCACAATATGCTGTGGGCTTGAACTGTGTTATGTCACTTTAGGACATAAGTCTCAAACGTGAGAAAAACGTGTTATAAAATAAGACCAACATTGGTTCTGACCTAGTTTGAACAAAGGTGCAGAAAAATCAATGAGCCCCGGAGCAGCCTAAATGCTTTGTTAGCCTTTTACTACAACATTATATATTACATGCAAATAATGGCACAAATTTAATGCTACTATTCATGTCAAGTGATTTCTTTGAATCTATATTTTATATTTTACAGATCTTGAACAGTAACATTTTTCTTTTTAGTGCAAAGTTGCTCAAGGTTCACTGGAGACTCTTTTAAATTGCTGCTTTCAGAGAAATAACAATGTAAAATGACATTATGATGTATAGCACCCTTCTGAAGACTTGAACCAGTGCAGCAGCAAGTCACTAAAACCTCTGGGAATGAAGCAATCTCCAGGGCACTATTGTCCAATTGTCCTAACTAGATCATTTTTAATTAGTTGCAATTAATTTCAAGTGACAGCACACTGAAATATCAAATTAGAGAGCACAGAAAAACACACTAGAATTTGGAAATTATCATTGTTGGGTGGCTTCTCCATTACAGAACAGAACTGGATCTGCTTATTGCCTGCCTTAGTCTATATAATTTTCATTAATTTGTTTCTATAATGGAGATAAGACACGCCATGATGTCACTAAAGTAGTGACAGAGCTTTAGAACTTTGCCAGCTGACATGCATCAGGCTAACAAGTAGTCCATAGACTTTCTATTGAAAGAAATCAGTATATATTAATTCTTAAACTTGTCTGTGTTATGGCTAAAATGGTTTAGGATTGTGGACACAACAGGCTACAACTTATCTACATTTTTGTCCCATCCTGCCCCAATGGATTGGTCAGTTCCTACAGGGGACTCAAAAGACCCAAGGTGAGGCACAGTCCTTACGAGTAGACTTCTAGAGAAATGCAGATTTACCATTCTGTGAAGGTATGTTGGAAATCCTGCATTTGTCAGTGCCACAGGCATCCAATCTGAGGGATTTTGCTACCAAGACATGAAACTTGGCCACCCTAGAATCCAGGCAATGGCAGCCTTGCAGCAGTTACCTTATCCCTGACTGCCCTGGAATAAGCAACCTGTAGCAAATTCACCACAGTTTGGGGGTGAGGTACTGCTGGATCTTCTTTCTGATCAGTGCAGTCAGAGCACTAGAGAGTTCACAGAGAGGTTTGCTGTATCCTAAGGCAAGAAGAAATGCATACCAGAGAAGTGGCTGTCTTTCCTTCTGTATCCCCTTAGCACCATCAATTGACGCCAATGTGCCTTAGAGATATAGAGAGAAGTGGTATAGATCATATGGACCACAGCTCAGATAAGTCACTGAATTAGAACACTGAATTATGCTGTTAAGTGTTTCGATTTTGAAGACATTGTCAGGCCATATCTATGACAAATTGAAATGCTACATCATCTAATCTTGACATCACTAGAGGAAAAATATGTCTGTAAGGTCAAATGGGGTCAAATTTTCAATAAAGTTATTTTAATGACAAAATATATGTCTACAACTCAAAGTGCAAAACAAACCTTCTCAAGTGAATTTAATATGAATGAAAGGAGCTAAATTATCGGTAGGAACTGAAATTCTAGACTGACAACACAACAGACAGGAGAAGACACAGTGCTCACTATGCTGTGTGCCAGTGCCCTTCTATCACAGCCGAAAGGGAAAAAGTCCTCCAAGGAGGTTGTGTGGGCCCATTCAGTCCTTACTAATTGTACTGAACTCGCCTGAAGAACAGGTGGTACCATGAGGTATGTGTTCCCTTCTCTGCCAGCTCCTCTGCATGTGAACTAAAATAATTTGCTCCACAAACCAGTTTCCAGATGACAGCTACTGATCTAGTCAAAAGAGTTACATGCAGCAAATGTGGTGCAATGTGGTCTTTGTGAAGTTTCCTCTCTTACAAATACAATATTATTCCATCTCTCTGCTATTACTTTGCAATTTCACATATTTTTACTCATCAGATTTTCACAGTTTGGAAATTTCATCATGAAAATGATCAAGTTAGGGGGAGTGGGTGCTGTCTGAAATAATAATAATACATTTTTGAGCATCTTGTGATAAGTGGATCAGTCAAACATATTTTTTCAGAAAAATACAGCTGGAAAAGCAGTTATAGTTTCATCACCATTTAGCAGAAAATGCAAACTAGGAATCTGTATAATTCTCAAAAAGAAACTTGTACTCCTTTAAACAGGGCCTCTTTCATTGAATCCTATTTGTATACCAAGAAATGTTTAGTTAGTCTTATGAAATCAAGGAATCTACTAATTATCAAACTGTTTCATGCTGGCAAATATAATAACTAAAAATACAAAAATATTTCCATGGAGATCAATTTCTTGTTATATCCTGCATGTATCCAAAACACTTTACTTTTTCCACTAAAAATGTCTATATTTGTTTATGCAACAAGGGCAAAATCTTTGGAATGACTGAATAAAAGTTAGGTCAATATTTTTTTTCAAAGCAACTTGATCATTCAGTCTTACTTAGAGCAAGCGAAGATCACATTCATTTTATTACAGCATCCTGCTTCCCCACCTGCAGTCAGAGATCCACTAGGCCAGCTGCAGTGAGCAGCCTCCTGGGACCTTACGTGAGGAATGGGCCAGACTTACAAATGGTGCAGTAAAAATCAAAAGCACAAGGAAGTGAAGCCTCAGTGCAAAAGTCCCATAAAAAGCCAGGGTCTGATCTAGAACAAAATTCTGGTATTTTGGTACCCTGTCCAGAGTCCTCATTACTAGACAAATTGATCTTTAATGAGGGAGTAGACAGAATTGGACTGGGCTCCTTTTTACAGCACAACCTATATAATTTCTGCTGAGTCAAAATGTCAAAAGTGATTTAATTTCTTTCTTTCCTTTTTTTTTTCCCCCCCATATTTTCAAGGTCTTTTTCTGTTAGAGGGACAGAGTCTTTCTACAGCTGAGAACCAATGCAAACTGCCTTAGGACTGAGGACTATCTCATACTTTCACAGCAAGACAGAGTGAAAAAACCCCGCAAAACTAGTTATTTTCAGTAATGTACATGTTTTTCTTACTACACACTAGACTGCCCCAACTTACAGATGTTAGCAGAAAGATAACCTGCCTGTACTTCAGCATGTTGGCTACTGCACAGTTTTGGGGTTTTTTTTTGGGGGGAGGGGGTTGTGTTTTTTGGTTTGAGGTTTTTTTTGGTTTGTTTTTTGTTTGGTTTGGGGTTTGTTTGTTTTTTGNTTTTTTTTCCCCTCCTTCTTTTTAGTTACTTGGCTTAATTAACAAGATTCAAAACAGTAGCATGACCTTTGACACTGTTCCATGATTCACTATATTCAAGAGCATCTATTTTTGTTTGTATAATATCACAGCATAAATGGTGTCATCTTCTAACAGAGTGTGACAGGAGCTTAATTCCTGGTGCCTATGAATCAGGTCAAGAACTCTGTCGATGACAGTGAGTTAGAGATTTACAGTAGACCAGACAAACTATAAAAACCTATGGTAGGGATTATGAGTTATCAAGATGTGCTGAGCTGGCACATGCTGCTAAGTCTGTGGTCAGCATTATCCAGAGGGAAGCTACAGTGCCACAGCTGCACAGCACTCTATTACTACCAGTTAGCATCAGAGCAAGTATCAACAATGGAAAGACTTTAAAAAGGTTTGAAGGCAGGAGGATAAAGAAGGGAAATCAAGAGGAAAATGCATGACAAACAGTAACGTCTCCAGGACTGGCAACTCGTAAATCCAAAGGTTGCTAGCAAACAAACTGTACGTTCAGCACTTTAACAAAACCACTCAAGGAAATAACATCAACATCAAATTGAAAGCTTTCTATTCCCTTGTTCTGGCAGGAAGCGCGAGGAAAGCAATAACTGTGGGAGGCTGCAGTTTTTCATGCAGTGGATTCTTTGTTCATTGCACATACCATCAAATGATTATTTGCAATGGAGGAATGGGCCAGGTAGAAAAAGGGCTTCCTGTTCTGTCATTCCTTTGACAGAACTCTAGCAAGTCCTTTCCTTGAACTCTAGTAATTCCTTTCTTGATTTTTAATATATATAAACACATAGCTTATGGCTCTACATATGCTTGCACCAACAAAAGCATATGGGCAGACTAGCCTCTCTGAATCACTGGCTCTTCCAGACTATAGTAGAGGTTAAGTCTGAGTTTTACTTGCTCAAAATTGACTAGATATCTCAAACGAGCCAGCTTGAGAACTGAGATGTATTTAACAAGGGTTTGCCATGCTTCCAGCAGTTGTCAGACTTCACTGCAATATGGATGGGGCTTAATAGGGTCTTATATGTCCAAGTTATTTCACTTTTCATTTAGATGTTTTAGAAAATCATGGCCACTATGACAACTTTTAGGTTACCCTGGATGCTCTCTTCTGCACAGATGTTAGAACAGAATGAGAAGCCAGGGGTATGATATTTACTCCTGCCATGAGCTGGCCAACATAGCTTGCACACTTGAGGTACCAGTGTTCTATTTTTATTTCAATGGCCTGTGCAGGAAAGTTGACAATACTGAAAGAGGTACAGAAAGTCCAAAGAACATACTGGTTTAGCCAGATGAAAATAAAAATGTGATCATACTTCTTTAGAACAGAGAGAACATTTGCCCTGTCAGCAATCATCATCAGGAACATCCCCCCATCCATACATATTCCATTTTGTCTGAATTGAGGTTGGTCCAACTTGTCTTTTAGCATACCAAGTGATCTGGTTTTACTAGAAAGAAGAAATTAAACCTTCCGGTGTGATAGGAAAGACAGCTGAGTGCCATCTGCTCATTAATAAGTGCACTTATGGTCTCAAATGTTCTCACATACATATCAAATAAAAGAGCTGCATAGAAAGCCACCCTGTAGAGTTTCCTACAACAAAGGGCCTAGTAAAAATCATCCCATAACATTCTTTAAGATTTATTGGAAAGAAAAGAATTGACTCAGCAAAGATCAACCATACTATTCCTACCAGATACCCAGGCAAGCCAAGAACATCTTGTAATTAATTGTACAAAAAGCAGTTGAAAGATATAACCATGATGCATTTTGGTCTGAAATGAGCAAAGTATACATGACTTCCTGAAATAATTAAATTAACTGCATGCACTTGTGCCTTGCAGCAAAAATCCCTTCTTCAATTCCTAAGCTTTATTTCTGTCAGACTTATCACAAGATTGATATGAGGCAGCTGTACCAGCTGTTACTCATTGCAGAAGATGGATTTTTGAATGTATATCCTGATCACCTGCTAGAGGTAACCCAGGTCTTACCCTTCTACAGAAAAGTGCTGAAAACTTGGTTAATGAACTACTCCCTTTTTATAGCCACACTGGGTAACCACTATCTTTCTGTCTTTAGAAAAGTAACTGATAGGTATCTCCAAATTCTGTATGCAAGAATTAAAAAACACCCAACAACTTTGATATATATGTCTCTCCTAAAAACACTCACACTTTCTCAGAATCTGCCCATTAGATTTTAATATTATGATCTGCAAAGTACACAGAAAGTTACCTAGTAGATGGGAAAGTGGGCTAACTACACGTCTGCAAGCAAGATGCACACTGACCTGCCAGCAGTGATTCCAGTAGCCAGAAGTTTATTAGTAGAAAGTAGCCATATAGCTAAAGGTTTTATTTACCGCTTTCCAACTTTTTCAACATGTAGGAGCTCCTTGAACTCAATGGCTCCTAATTAAAGGCTTTGTCAAACACAGGCACTTGACAAACAGATTTTTCCCCCCAGTTTAAACAGTGATGCTACTATGAACATACTGGGCCGTGGCCAAGTCAGCACTTGCACTGAAAAGCAAGGTTAGTGGTCCCAGATGATCATTAAGGACTATGAATTAAGGGCTATGATAACAGGTTACTATTTTTAGATTGAGTGATGCCATAAGAACTGTAGTAGTTTCCTTGAGACAAATGAAGCAGAAAAAGTTTAGTAAGCCATACTTCTGTTAGAATTTATTGTTTTCAAGCTACAAATGAATGCTGCACAGACGTTTTCTCATGCAAAGCAAGTCCTCATTCAAGGACGCAATAAATTCTGTAATATGAATGTGATTTTTAAAAAATTTGATTAACTGATTTATGTTGGTGACATAGAAGGTATTATACTACATGACAGAAAAGAGAACTAACTCATCAACAGCACAATGAATGTATGACACTTTGGATGCCAAAAATGGTAGTATGTAAGTGAAATAAAATAATTTTTCATTAAACGTAAGATCTTTTTAAACCAGATTTACCCAAGTTACTCCAGTTGGTATAGCTGAAGGAAGAGATTTTAAATCCATGTGGCATCACTTTGGTGGGAAAGTGGAAGCAGGTGGATTTTAAGACCAGGCACTTCAAAGCTGACTTAAAAATAGCAGTAGGCTCTATATAGGAGATGTAAGAATTTAATTTGAAACTTTTAGTATGCCATCCTTGCACACCATATTAGACCCTACAATTATCGTGGACATACTTTTTCAACCTTGGGACAAGGACAAAACGGGATCATGAAGTGAATGCTTCAAGAGCAGCCACTCAGTTTGGTTTCTGCTCACAGTGCAGGTGGGATGCACTTGCATCCCACATCCCCTTCATGCCTTTCGTGGTCCAAGAGCCATAAAGGCTGCGCATCACTGATCCATCCTTCTGACCAGAGTGCAAATGTTAAGCAGTGATTTTTGTGCAGCTGCTGTGGGCTTGAAATGGCAGATGGAAGACAGAGGAGACTGAGCTGTGGAAGGAGGAAGGATATAAAAGTATAGCCAAGAGGCTAGTGTCATAGGAGCTTATTCCTGCAGTTCACATCCTGGAAACTAAGTCTAACACTGAGTCTCATCTTTTCGCCTGTCAGCAGCTGTCTGTGAAACTCTTCGAAGAAGTTTGTGTTTAATTCCTTTCTAACAGCTAATACAGGGAGAGGTCAGTAGCCCTTTTTTGGCAACCACCTGATAATTTAAATGCCAGAAGTCTGTGCATGGATCTAAGAATCTAAAATCCTTTGAAGATAAGCTAGCAGTTATGCTATAAGTATTGTTTGTACTAAATCTGGAACAATAAAGTAATATTTTAATATTTCCGTGTGTCAAGGTTTAGGTAGCAAGAAATAAACTAGCCCCACAGCCTTATTTTGGTTCCTTTGTCATGTATACCAACAGGCATTCCATTTATTCCGTAAAACTATTGAACTACTTAAAGCACAGGTTGGAAGCTGTGTCCAGGTCAGCGCAGCCAATGAACCTGGTGTGTGGTAGAATTCTTAATTCATCTATTCCACTAGTTAAAACGCAAAGACCCCAGTTATGGTTAACACCTCAGAATGCCATTGTTAAGAATTGGAGCTTATCTGTCTTCTGCCAAAGAACTTTTTAACGATGCTGAACAAGTCACCTTAAGAATTTAGAGGGAGTCACTAGCTCTGGTATTTCTTAAGCTTCAAGTGATCAACATGAAACACTGGCCAATTTCGTATTGACCGGTTGCACTTTGAACTTTAGATCATTTTTGTAAAAAGCCAAAGACTGAGGGAAATCAAAGCTGTAGATGTCTCAACATGGATACCTTGGAAAATTCTACCTTTTGGTTTTTTTCAATTTGCCAGAATTCTGTGTGTATTTAAAAAAAATAGAAAGGTGAAAAAGACAAGTCAGTGATAGTTTTGCAGTAGTCTGTGGCCATACTGTGAACGCAAAATTTTAAGAAGTCAACAAGTATCTTTCTTATTCAGTAACAGAAGACTAATGGAAACAACAGTAAGGACTAACGATAAAAATGTTATGGTTGTTGGGGGAGAAGATAAGACCATTTTAGATGCTCTGTTGCCTGATTTAGAGAAACATCTGCTGGAGAGAACATCTCTAGAGAAGTATACAAAAGTCCAAAGGAGGTAGGAGCTACCAAGCAACCTTCTGTATTCTGTTCTGGCACTTCCTGCTCAAGACCTTAAGCTGGTTTAGTAGTAGTCATTTAATGGTTGAAGTTGGTCTTGCAAAGATATTCCGCTGTTTGTGGAAGGTATCTGCGTAAGCTGAGAGGGGAATCAAGGTTGACAGCGATAATGCGTATTACCCAACAAACTCTGTGATGAAAGCAATTATCAACTTCTCATGGGGCAGATGTTTGGCAATTCTGAGCTGCAGCATCCCAGTGCGATACGGCAAGCTCACACAAACAGCAGTTACATCTGGCTGCCAAGCTGGGAAAGGTTTGCAGAGAGGAGCAGAACAGGCCTGGTCTGTGTTTTGGGCTCTACAGTTAGGCATTACTAATCTAACTGTACACCAGCAGAATTCTGACCTGCCTCTCAGCCAAAGGGAAAACAGAAACAGGCAGAAGCCAGTGTAAACAGAGTTGCCAAGACAGATGTGCTGCTTGTATAGGAGGAGAAAGATGAGATCAGCCTGCATTGTACCTGGAAGTGGAATATCTTTATTTTTCCCTGTAACAGTTCACTGGGAGACAGAGACAGTTCAGCAGCTTCCAAATGCAAAGACACCAGACCCTGAGTTCACCAGAACTCAAGCTGAGGAAACATAGGTTTAACTAGGACTTAAATGAGAGGCTTAAATCACAAATTCAACCAGGCAGAAGAAATGGCACTTGCAATTTGCTTGAAATTGGCTTTGAAATAAATGTCTTATGGTACTGCATGGACCCATATACCAGTGCTGTTAGAGATTTTTCTAAGACTGCAGTCCAACTGTCTTGTGATCATTACAGGTGATCTGGTATTTTGAAAAGGAGAAAGGAAAATGATTCTACACAGGCAACTATAAAGCCCTGGCATTTAGATATTAAACTTCCATACTGTTTAATTAAACATTGTATTATTCCCCATATTAGGTCATCAAATCTGTGTGGCTGGTCCATACAGATATACATACTGGCATATTACTTCTGGCTTTGGGGTTTGAAGTAAAGATACTACCTTTGTATTGCAAAACAGGTATGTTTTGAACAGAAATGCTTACGCAGGCATAATGATTAATGTTCTACACAGGCTTTTGGAGGTTTGTAAAGACATTCCTTTAAAACTACTAGTCTAAATAAATTTACTGATATCTATACCTACTGCTTGATGTTTCATAATCATATATCCAACATGTATGATATATACAAACAGCAACATAAGGCCTACCATGTAGTTAGAGAAGTGTCAAAACTTTTTGCTTCAAAACAAGTGTGGGAAAAAATGACAATCTGGATTCTTTCCTTGTCATCTCGTTTGCAGGACCAGTGTTAGGCATACTGTATTTGCTACAATTTGCAGGGCTGTATTTTACTTATAAAGAGACATTTTCCATCTGCCATTCAACAAACATCAATTTCTCCCTCTTTTTTTTTACAATCTATTTATCAAAAGATACTATAGAGTCTTAGTTTCCTCTCTGTGTTGCTATGTTCCCTATGCACTGGGATTTTTAAAACAGACTGTGCTTTCTCTTGCAATATGAAATAAAAAAAGAAAAAGATATTCACTTTGGCTCATCTGCTATGTCAATGACAACTACTTGCAAAGGATTGCTTTATGACCACTACTTCAGTGTTTTTGAAAGCTTTATAAAATTTTTATGCTATATTAGCTTTTGGATAGCCTGTCAGTCAATATACTAGAGCTTTGAAAAGGTTTTAATATAGTACATGCTGATTATATATCTAGTGCTTTACATTACATAATTATAAACACCTTTGCTTCAGATACAGGCTTCCTTTACCCCAGAAGCACAGCCAACTCCAGTTCGAAATACCAGCATAGTTTCAAATTGGAAACGACATTGCAAAACCATTTTAGTCAAAATATGAAATTGCAGCAGGAGAAAAATCCTCTGTTGAAACTTTTTGGAAAATTCAAATGGGCATAGTGCTACATCTCCAGACTGGATCACATACAGCCTTGTCAAAATACTCAGCTGGTGTAAGTCACTTTCCTTCCACCACTTTCAAAACAGCAATGCTGATTTACATCAGATGGTGAATCGGCCAGCTCTTTCTCAGCTTAGGATCATTAGAAGGCTGGTATGTCCAGCAGCACAGACTCTACTACCGGGACATGGGCTCAGAGAGGTGCACACGGCTCCCCCTTATAGTTTTCCCTCTGGTGTCTGTCATCCAAATATTGATCCACTGCTCAATTCATGAAGCCTGACAAGATTGCAAATTTTGCTGATATGACAGAGTGGTTTAATTGCATTAAGTGTTTGGGGCTTTTTGTTTTTTGTTTTTCTATAAGCTACACAAGTAGTAGTGATGCATTGTGTAGAAAAATTTAAAAATCTTATGGTTGTCTTTTAAGGTTAAAGGTACAGCTTCTTCCTCCTCTCTCTAAAGAGAAGCAGGTAGGCAAAAAATTCAATAGTTTTATCAGAGGTAAGCAATATTTATTACACGAGAAGACCCTGAGAGGTTTGGAATGGTGGATGGTATTGATATATGCCTTCCAGGAGCTTAACTAAAATGTTATTTTGTATCTGCCATAAAACATAAGAAAATATTGATGGCTTCTTTTAAACTTGATGTCAGCAGGGTATAATCAGAAAAGGAGAGGATGAAATAAAACATGGAAGATCTTTCTTCCTTTGCTGAAGGGAACTTGCATACCTTTATTTTTAGAGCTGAAATCTAATGTAATGCTTATTTGGTTAACTGGGCTTCAGCTTGTGGTTTAGTTTAAACATTTTTTGCTCGCTTTAGTCTTACAGGGATTGTCTGTGGGACTATAATGTCTTTTGAAAGGACAAATTGGCGAGCACAACTATTAGCTGGGTGACATCAAAGAGCATTAATCTTTTGTTCTATAGCAAGGCCAAGACCACATTAGTGCATTTCACCCAGTCATTATTAAGACGGTAGCCCAAGGGTGTAATAAATGTTTTATGGCATGCAAACCAAGGTAATGGAATGCAAATTCCATAATACATCCATACATTTATTTTCTAATAGAGTAAATGATGATGTATTTTATCTAAGAAGAGCTGCTGAATGACAGCACAAGTTCAGAATTCAGAACAGAAGATAAATATAGCCCTTACTTGGTTTGGGACAGCTATATCTGTGAGACAAGATGGAAGAGAATTCTGCCCTGTTAGAAATTACCTAGTAAAAATGCTTTGAGAGCAAATATTTTCAACTTGTTCTTTCAGGTAAATCTCTTTCTGAGAAGCTGGATGTGGTTATCTTACATTTTTATTTCTAATTACATTTCCCTCTTTGAATACTAATAGATTATTTTGCTTATATTTGCCTTAGAAATATATGGGAACATTAATGTATGAGATTTTATAGGTATCAGGGCGGGAAGTTTCCCAGCAGAACTTAAGTTATGCTTTATTATATTGAGAATATGAGAGATTAAGAATTCTTCCTGAGGTATAACAGTTTAAGTAGCCCAAATAATAATATAAATACATGTCAGTGTTCTTGCTACTTTAACGCATCAAACTACACTGCCAAGGTTCCAGTAGTCACAGTGCTGGTTGACTGGATTACTGTGTGAAGCCTCTGTAAGCCATTTTATCTGCCCCTAAGAAATGTTTTCATTTCATTCTTACCTTATTTCCTGATGATGCCCAGTGCTTTTGATCCCACCTAATAGGCAGTTTCATGTTCATTCACTGCTGTGTTTCTCAGATAGAAATACAGTAACTGAAAGAGTAAATTGTATTATAGAGAGTAGCCCAAGTACACACTCAGGACTGACAGTAAGTTCTAAGACTATAAAAAGCCTCGTAACTAACTAAGGAGAATGGATAGGGAAAGGTTCTCAGTGACAGCTGCACACCAAAGTCTGGATTTGCACAGCCAGAATAATACAGTAACGCATGGTAGGAAAATACATCTGTTTGAATTCTGTTCTCTAGATCCTTATTCTCCAGGGTATTAGCTCTCATGTCATTCGTAAGGCTACAGGTTTGTCTATGTGGAGTAAAAGTTAATGATAAGCACATCAAAGTGTTCTAGGCCCTCACATAATTTTTCACTGAAGCAAGTTGTCTCAATGAGCCTGGATCACCTGCAGGATTTAGTTCCGAGTCACATTCCTGGCTGAAAGCATTTATGATCTGATTCAAAAACTACCGGAACTATTGGAAAGATTCCCACTGACTTCACTGGTCCTTAGATCTGGCCTTTTATAGAAATATAATATTTAATATATCCCTACTTTTGTTTTCTATCCTTGAGTGAAAGTTTATAGGAGAATAACTCAAAGGGACAAGTTCATCCCCACCATACCAGAGTTACCCATAGCTGCACCTTGGAGCCTCGCTCTGTATATGGAAGCAGTCCCTTTATGTCTCAGTGCACCGGACAGTGAGGGCATGCATGCCAGCACTGTTTCTGTGGTGACTGAGAATTTCCAGGTGAGGGAAAATTTTCTGCCAAAGGGAGAGAAAGAGAACATCCGTTTAAATGGATCTTTGACTAACACTGGTACTGACTGAGAAAGCACAATTAGTTCCTTCTGTGGTTGGCAGAATCTCACTGAGGTGGTACTGGCCCAGTAGTTCTAGCAGGGAATGATGAAAACAAAGACAGGCAAAACCATATAGAAAATATTCTGAACAAAGCAAATCACTGCAGTTAATTTCAAGAGATCAACAAAAGAAAAATCTGCCATTCACACACAGACTGGGGTGTTGTTGAAATACTATTCTTTCAGCTTACTAGACAGTTAGACCTTTGCAGTAGAGAAGGAAGACAGAATTAGGAAGAAAAGGCATACACTGTGGTACATACCTCTTACCTAACTGTGACAAATATGCCCCCAGGAGACAAGCAGTTGTTCTTAACTTTGGGAAGCACAAGAAACAAAGAAGATTTCTTCCACAGAGATTTAATATGCCAGATCCTCTAGTTGTGAACTATGGTAACAGCCTCTGACATATCGCAGTATTAGTTTGATGTTTCTTTCAAATTTTAATAAATGTGAAAGGCCTCCTAGATTATGTCTGTGTCCTATCTCCCAGGCAGAAAGCTCATGCTGAGAGACTACCTAGAACACCTGACTGAAGTCCTTGCTTACTGTACTTTCAGGATTCAGGGACCCTCTTGCAGGCTAGAATGAAAGTATGGTGCATCTTTCAGTTCTGCACCATGGAGCTTTCATCGAGCATCAGGGACTACAGGAAATTTTTATTTGCAGTGTTGTCTGTGACTTGCCATGACTAACTCCTCCTCGTATTTGACTCATAAAAATTACAAAATTATGCAGAGTAACTACCTAATAATCTGACAAAGATATACTGATACAGATGCTGTCATTTATGTAACTGAGCAACTCTTTGACTTTATTTTTCCTGAGAACAGGACCAGAACCATCAGGCTTAGACACAATTTGTCAGTATTAGCAACCTAGGTTTGGCTAGTAAATTACATAATTTCAGTAACAAAGAAGCTAAAAGCTGTAATGAATAAACCCCTAAAGAATAAAAATCAATATTCACCTAGCATTTAATATCCAAACTGAACAATTAAAAGTCTTTGGCATGATGTAAGCACTCACTATTGCAACACTGGATTTACTGAATATCTGATAAAGAGTGAGAACCTTTGAAGGCAGCTATTAGAAAGCACTTAAATTTACTGCCCACTTTTGTAAGATTTTTGAAAAAATTGTAAAACACTGTGCTAACTTAGCAGTTATAAACCTGTCTACCGTATAAATTAACTTAGAGATGAAATCTCATTGGTATATCAATGAAAAAAAAAGTACAAGCTTATTTACTCTTTTTAATATACTGTTTTGCTTAAAAATATGAAGCAAATATAAATAAATTGTATTGTGCTAATTGTTTGGACCTGTAAGAAAAAAGGAGGGGGAAGCTTCGACAGTACTGAAAAATAGCGATAAGTCCACTTCCAACTAACTTTGGTTATTTTTTTTTTGCCTATGAGAATTTCAAATGTGACCAACTCAAGAAGTCCCTCAGTTTATTTGTATTTTACCAGGGACTTTCATTTGCAAACACTGACTATATTAATCATTACTTCGTCTGCTCATTCCAATGACAGCATTAACCTCTGCTAAGTGATAGGCTAAACTTGCAGCTTTTTAAGTGTCAAAACTAAAATGCAGTTCACTTATCTGTGTGCTCTCTTCCCACCCCTTTATTCTGGGAATGAGAGCTCTTTCATTTTCTATTTCCTTATGAATGATTAAGGTGAACTTGTTCAAATTAATGCTTAATTCTTAAGCAGATATTAAAGAGCTTAAAAGGAAAATGCACAGAAGTTTATGCATTTCTCAAGATGGCAAGAGGTTTATTCAATTTTATGGTTGAAAGCTATAGAGGTTAATTAACTTCTCTACATCAATATCACAAACAATTCCAATTTGAGTTTAGATTATTTTCTTTTACAGGTAGTGTGGATTTTAGAAAAAAAAAAAAAAGCCGGATATTTATGAACAGAATAGAATGCAACTTCCTCAAAGTCACACAAATGTGTGCATATAGGCTAATCTCAAACTGTTACAGCAAGAACTAAGTTAAGGTTTGACAAGTCAGCTGGGAATTTGGGCATTCCTTTCTGAAGGAAGAGCAGCTCAGCCATTTCTGCTTTAAGATGTCTCCAGTTACCTATGTGGAATCATTAATAAATTGTTAATAATCACACCCACTTGGTGTATTATCAAACCTATTCCCAGTAAAATAAATAGCAAAGATCATCTTACCATTTTGGTTTGGAATAAGACTCCCTATTACTTCTCACCCCAATCCCAACAATTAATTTAGAAATATGGTTCCTAGGTTAGCTGTATTGCAGTTTCCCTCATGTATCACCACAACCAAACTGCAGTTAGGTACGTAGCGTTTACTCATATGAGTATAGCTGCTGAAACTAGAGGGGATGAAAATTAAAGGTGTTCTGTGTACTGCTCCACTTCATTTTCCTTGCACTCCTCCACGTAAAACACAGGAGCTAGCACAGTTGCTGAGGAGGTAACGTGAAGGCAGAAAGGTGAAATGGCATCATATTAAGGAAGAATACCATTGCTAATGGCAAATCAGTGGGGTGTGGTTGTTATTTTTATGGTCTTATTGAAGAAAAATCTAACTAAATTTATAGTGCAATAGTGTAACATGGTGGGGTTTATTGGAGTTGAGATCCTAAAAACCATGTACTAGAACTTTCTAGCAAATCACCATTAAAAAAAAAACAAAAACCAAAAAAGACAGTACTGTTAATAATTTCTCCTTGCATTGATTTGTTCAATTGTTATCAGCATGAATATGCTATACAACCCCTAAATGCAAATGAATATTTCTAGTCGGGTTCTTTCTATCAGCCTGAATATATAGTAATGTAAAAATGTGGAATGGGAAAGACATGTTTTACAGTTTTCCTTTAAGCTAATTGCTTGCCTGTAAAATAAAGACACCACTGAGTCTGGGCTAAGACCTTTTATATAGTGGTCTATTAAGGGACACCAAGTGATTCAGCACATTTCCTGTATGCTGCTTCATTCGCTATATGAGATAGAGAAGTTCAAGTGATTCCAGATATTTTAAAGGCTTTTATTTTGTCAGAAGATCCTTCTCTGCCTTTCTCTTGGCAGATTAGGATCAGGTTGGAGGTTTTTTTCTGTCTCACAGCTTTGGGATAGTTTCTTAACAATTATATCATCATATTCACCTTTTCTGAAAAAGGCTAAAACAGAAATTACAGTTACAATTCAACATTTGACTAGTAGAACAGAGTGATGTGGACAGTGGTGATGCACCTGCCACTTCTATGACTGCAAGTAATAAAGCAAAGATCTATTTTTCAAGCCAATTAATTTCTCTCTACCATCCCAGAGATGAGCTACCCTTGTGTCTTTAAACCACAATTGAACTAACAGACTTATGTCTACAACAGAGAAGCAAAGAGACAAAGGAAACAGGACTGTAGGACAACAAGATAAATTTTGTTAGCTGTTATTGATAACTCCCATTTCCTGATTTATGATACAGGTCTGTAATTACAATAAATCATCATCGTTCAGTACAGTGAGGATGGGCAAAAAGGAGAAACAATTTTGAGAGAGCTAAGTCAATGTGTGGTCACAAATGCTAACTGAGATGTTTCACTAGCCAGTGCACTCACTCACCAGTTTGGCTGAGAGCATCAGATTCCTCAGATTACAAGGTGTGAGCCCCATTAATTTGATAATTGTGCAGTATTTTTCATTTTATTCCACATTTCCACTCCCAAACACTTAAATCTCTAAAAATCTTATTTAGCTCTGTACAATACAGGTTGAGGGTGGAGGAAAGTTCTTTTCCAGAGTCATATTATAACTTTAAGGGGAGGGAGCAAAAGAAGTTTTCCTTCTAGAGATGGGGTATAAGACTTCTAAATTATTCCACACTCAACTGATTTGCATGCAACATTCTGTTGAAATTGATTTTAATTCACTGATGTTTGGCTTGAGGCAGAAGAGGACTAACTGATGGAAAATCATGATGAATTATTCCCTTGACAAAGTTGTGATTTTTAAGATGTGCTTACACACAGCCCTAAAGTAGTTGGACACAGTGACCATAAATGCAGCTGGCGACATCCTCAATGTTCACTTTGAAATGTAAGAGTCCTTCTGTTATGCAGTTTGTATTACAAGCTGAAAAGAAACAGTTCTGTCGTGGACTTTTTCCTACCTATAAAGACTAGATGTCTGTTTAGGGGATGGCTGTTAAGCAGAAGCTGATAAAATCTCAAAAAAACAAGCTAGTCCAAATTTACTTTTGATAGTGATTCAACATTACTCCCAAGAGTTTCACAGCCTTAAAATTTCATGTGGTCTAAGAAAATATAAATTTTGGTGCATATTTTTCAATAGAAGTCAAATAAAAAAACTCACATTTGTTGATATTCCCTCCAGAGGAGGTGCATGCTTTCAGCAGATTTACAAGTCATCAACACAAGAACTGGAAGGCTCTGACTGTGGTTCAACCACAGGTAAGAAAGAGATTCTGCTCCCCATCACCATATCTCTTCATAATATATGTATCTCAAAAGAAGGAGCAGGATAGGCAGGCTTCTCCATGATACCGAAATATTAGTATTCATTAATTTCCTTTCTAGCCCTGGTGCGCCGAGACACTGCACTGACAAATACAGGTCAAATCACAACTGATAGCTCTCTCTGAGCCATTTCCCTGTGCCTGGAATAGTTACACCGAGAGATAATCGGGTAAGTGTGTTTACTGGGGACCTTCTAAGGAAAATGCAGGCTGCAGTAATAAAATAAAAAGCTATTAATTTAACAGCATTTTCCCCTTCTGAATCACTAATAAACCCTAATAAATGTGGCCAATACTTAAACTGCTAAAGACATGCCATCCTGCACAGCTGACATCCTGACAAATGTGATGACTACCAATTCCACTGTGCTCTTGCGAAAAGTTCTGAGTAAGTTCCAGTCTGAGGAATTACATTACATGCACCCCAGATTCCTCATTAGCTTTTAGTTGGGAAAAATGGCACTTTATATCGTGAGCATATAAGGGTTAGCTAGCTCACAAGGGACTGTGTTTTGTCATTACTGTGAGAAATGACTCATTCATACACCCTTATGCCTGGAAACAATTGCTCATGGAAGGACTTTTATCTCTACATACATAAAAAAGTTAAGGAATCGTGTCCCAGCGGAGTCAGCCGATGGCTCAGGTCCTACCTCACAAATGATTTTCCAGAATTTCTAGAGTATACAAGAAATTAAACAGGCATTGAGTGTACTAATCATTCCAGAACACAGTGAGACTGCTCAGTGACAGGAACAGACTAAGCACTCAGACAGGAACAGCAAAGAGAAGAGTGTTTGCCTGGTTTGAAAGTGTTGTCAGTGCAACAACAAACATCTCTGTTTTGCAGGCTGATTCCACTGCCTGCTTTCCATTAATACCCACACACAGAATGCTAGAGGAAGTCAAGATGACAAAGGATATTTTATTAGTGTAACAATGGTTTAATCTTAGCATGCAACTGCCATGGCAGTGGGTGCCCCCGCAACCTCTAGAAGTTTTCAGACCTACAGACTTTACCAACTGTTCTGTCTGAATTGACAGTTTGCATCCCTGATCCTTCTCATGCCATGGTCCCAAGAGCTCTGTCCATACCTTCACTTTTAAACTTGATTCTGACTTTCTGGAAAAAAGCCACTTTCATGGGTGGGATTAGATTCACTTACGAGTTCAGGACCAGCAGCACAAAGATTTTATATTTTATAAAAGGTGGCTAAGTTCACTAAGTGAAGTAGGCTTGATCTGGGCATTTTAAGTTCTCACAACAGAGGATCCAATTTCCTCAGAAGAGGCTGATCAGAAAAATCTGGAAATAACCTACCCAGCCATAACTCTGATGCAAGGGCAGGCCACGTGGTTAGCAAAATCTGGATACTGCTAACCTCCCTAATTTTCTTTTCAAGTGTATGCTTCTTGTATTCTTAGTTTACAGTGAGCAAAAAGCATCTTTTAGCTTCAAAGTTATGCGTAAATTTCAGTGACTGGCCAAATTAGCTACGTTATCCTCCCATTTTAGATAGGGCTTTTGAAAGGCTCAACCTTAACCCTTAAAACCCGAAAGAGATATATGGGCAAGAGTCACTGTCCCCTTTATAGGTTTTTGTTTGTTTTTTCTTTATCAGAACAAACCTATAGAATTCATTTGTTTCTAAGTATATTCTAAGCTCTCTAGCTGATGCAAAAGTATTTTTCCCCTACAGAGAAAACATGAATTGTAAAGAAGGATATAGTTATCTTCACATGCCACAGCAGCCTGTCACATTGCTTACAAGCAAGAGTAAAAGCTACTTTAAAAATGTGTACCTAATCATAAATAGGAACTTATGTCTTCAGGTGGCTGGTAGGAATGAGAAGCTTTATTATTTCGGTAAGCTACTGTATGCTTTACAATTCTGGTAAATTTGTATTTCGGATTTAGGATTTCTAAATTTTGCAGCATCTGTGACCCACAATCACCAGTTGTCCTCTAATCTCACTCTTCAGATGTCTTTATGTCATGACTCTTCTCAAGTGATAAATATTTATAGCTAGCTGCAGATGTATAATTTGAAATAGAAAGATTTGCAAGTAAGGAGAAACTGAAAAAAATTAATATTAATAAACTGCACAGGAAGAGAAAACTATAAATACTATAATATGGCTCAGATCCATGAGAAGAGCAGGACATCAATTTGCAATAGACTAATAATTCATAAGAAGTAACATATTGAATGTATTTTGCCTCCTTTTCATATTCTAGCAAATTGCACACCAGCAGATAGTGATTTTTCTCTAATTTACTCATAATTCCCATTTTCCAACTATGTACTTTCTGCAGTTATTGGTCTTAAACTGTTTGTTTCAAAGTATTTAATAGCAAAAAATATGGTAAGAACTGGGCTTAGAGCAATTGTGATTTCAAACCTTAGATAATTCTTTTGTCTCCTGACTAGACAGGTCTAACTCTTAAGATTCAGTTTTCTGATCTAAATTTTCGTGTTTACAGACTCCTTTACTTTCAAGAAACATTCCCTATATTTAATTAAACTATTCTGCTAGAAAGCTCATTGTCTTGAGTAACTCTAGAAGATGACTAGAATAGAAGCAAAAAACCCATAAGCAAAATGAAAGTGTCTGAAAAAGAAAGAAATTGATAGTTGACCGAGAGTTACAGAAGTTTTTAAGTATGTAATTGAATAGCATGTATCAAGAGCTTCAAGATAATCAATGCATTCAATAACTTTCTACATTACCTAGTAAAAGAGATGGGCAAGAAAAGACTGGTCCTTCCTGCAACATGTGAGTGAAAAGCCCATATGCACGAGTGAGAAAAAGGTTTGCTTTTGTATTCCTCTCTAATATTATGGACCATCCAGGTTTTTTTTCTGCATTTATGTGGATTGCTTGGGGTAACCAAAAATCCCCAGAAAATCAGAAGTATACTGGAAATCAGAACTATACATAGCCAAGACAAACATCTGGATTTCTATGGAGACTTGAATATCAAAGGAGGTATCTTAGATGGCAACTTTATGTGAACAACATCCAGGGTTTTCTGAACTAATACAAACTCCATTCCAACTCAAAGAAATCAAAAGGTCTGCCCTGTTCACTTCCCTTATTTACTCACAGAATTATGAGGGAGGATGCCTAGGGTGACCGCTTCAGATGTTCACATTGCTTTGGATACCTCTTGGCAATTCTAACTCTGTAGCTTCTGCAAGGGACAAGATACCACAACTGAGTCTTCAGCCTGTGGCACTTTGGGGAAAGCATCTGAGAGGAGAAGGAAAACTTTGTGCACAGTTGCAACGACGTTTTGACAGCTATGTGTTTGTGTTTTCAGAGTGCAAACTGTTTAACTGATACTGCGTTCACATATGCATTAGAGTGGGAGAATTGCTTGATTTCAAAATGGAAAGAGGAGGCAATTTTTAGCTCTTGAAGGGAGCTCTTCCTTTGTGAAGTGGGCTGAGGGGAAGAGCCACAGAGCCATCTTTCAGCAGAGCTCAGGCACTGCTTGAGAAAATAATGTGCAGCGACATTAGCCTGGCTCCAGCAAAAAGCATCAGGCAAACGTGTCTACACGTGCGCTGCCAGTGACAGAACTCTTTCCAGAATGACACAGTAGTCTACTGAAAGCATTTATCTTAAGAGCTGCACATTTTTAAGTACTGTTGCTCATTTTAAATTAGAGTTCTCCTTTTGATGGGCAACAGAAGAATGTGCATGCCTCCAGTAAACAGATATCACAAAAGTCTACACAGAGGATCACGCGAGCTCTGACATGCCCAGGTGGAGGCCCATGAATACACTGGCTATAAAACCTCTGTCTAAATTACAATGTGTATGAAAGATTAGTATCAAAATTCAGACACCTTTGTCATTTTATTAGTATGATCTTAGTACGGGCTTGTTGGCTCAGATCTATTTTTTTATCTGCAGTTCTTTGGTTTTGGTTAATGAATATGCTGTTGAACTCATAGGTGTCTTTCCAGCAAGAGCAATGCTTTTACTTGAGCTCTTAAAGGACTGCAATAGCACCATGAACCAAAGTGAGAAATCCTTTTTTTTTTTTTAATGGTAGTGAACATCAATAAATAGGGCAGAACTGCTTCTCTCAAATGCCTTTATCAGCATTACTACCTCTAGAGCTTCTCCTTTCTTAAGGCCCAGCCTTCTGCATTTCCTTCATGTACTGTGGTCTTAATATCAGAGACATCTTCTATATAATTCTGGTTTAGACCTCGCAGTACTCCATCAAGTATGTTCAAGTTGTCCCTAACCTCATTGGCAGGTGTTCTAACATCTCTCAGCTGTATCCTGCAGGTGCTATGAGTCATATGAACTTATTCAAAAAGTGAAAAATTTGTGGGCATTTCCCCAAGAATGTAGTTACATCCACCAGGAACACTGCAATATTATTAAATACACTTGAACACTTTTTGGGAAGTCACAAGGAGTAGCTATTCTTCTCTAAAAGTTGTCTTACAACAATGCCATCTGTCCAACGTTCCATAGACTTTTATATGTATGCTCAGCATAACATGCAACCATGTTTTCCTAGTTTGTTACCCAAAGTAACCATATGGTGCCAAAACAGTAGAGAAAGGTCGTTTGGAAAACACATGAGACAACTCAAAACTATCTTAACTTAGATCCTATGAAAGTAGCAAGTGTAATAGCGAAGAATGAATTTTTGTTTTGTTAGAGTTCCGTAGACAAAACTGATTCTGCTGCCCACAGATAAAGAACAGTATTATTTGTTTTGAACTCATTGTTGGGAGCAACAACATTCCATGCTGTGGCAAAGGAAGAGTGAGTTAGATGGGAACATCCCCTTTTCTCTCAGACTGTGAAATAGAAGTGAAAGTTGAGGCTGTGGGATGGTTTGGGGAACCTAGCAGGAAAACTTGTTTTCTCACTTACCTTTTTACCACTCCCCTAAATAACCTTTTAGCCATACCAACTCATTCAAATTTGCTGGGATCTGATTTTGCAGGACTTTGTGCTGCAGTACAAGTGCAGATGGTGCCAGCCTAGGCCCTGATGCTGGTTTAGTGGTGAAGTGAATGTGATCTGCTACCCACAATCCCAGCTGTCCTCAACATTTTTTCTTCATCCAGCCCTTTCTTCCAACGCAATGCAGCAGTAATAAGGTATTTTTAATGCAGATATTGAAGAAAGATTACAAGACAGTTTATCACATACATTAATCATGTCAATGATATTTCAGTTTGATTTTAATGACATTTTTCGAGGAGGGATCCTAAAACACGAGTGTCTGGGCTGACTCCTTTCTGATGTATTGCTTCTGTCCCGTGGCCTGATTTTTGCAATCTGCCTTTCAGGTTGAGGTAAGCTTTTCAGATTCTTTTTGACTCAGCAGCCAGGCCCCTGCACTGCCTAGTTTGTTGTTCACCAAAGCACACTTTGTCTCAAAGTGAGAATTAATATGATAGGAAGTTTTTCAAGAAACTTGCAAGGACCAATGGGAAGAGATAAACATGCTGAACATAGTAGCAATTGCTTTCATTAGTGGTAATTGCCTGTCATGAAGTATGTAGCCTGGGAGCTAGTTTGCATCTGTAGTTAAACCAATACAGCTCATCACAGTCAGTTAAACTACTAGTTTGGCCTTTTTATGCTTCTCTCCCCCACACCTTTTTTTTCCCCCCCATCCATTAGAATTACCTCAATCTCCAAATATCATTAAAAATTGATGGACCTAGGTTTTCCCATGCTTACTTGGACATATTTCAAATGACTTATGAATAAATTAAATTCCCCACACACGAAGTCCCATTGCTTAAGAAATCTCAGTGTACTGCTGGAAACAATCCTGGCGGGATGGGAAGATGAAACTGATTATTTAATAGAAGTTTTCCAACTCTCCCAGTTTTTTACCCTGTGGGCACAATGCTTTGAACTGGACAACTTTAGAAGTTTAATGAAATTTCTCCTACTTATATCAAGGCTAAATCTAGCTCTACAACAAGAAAGCAGTTTGTTGTTTATGAGCAATCCCTTTTGTCCTTAAAGCCTGGTCAAGGTGATTTTGAAACATGGCTTTAAGAGGCAAGAGAAGGTATACAGAAATGGAATAAGTCAAAGAACAGCAGCCAAATCGGAGCCAAAGATATATTTTTTCTGGTCCTTATTGAAGCAAAATTCACCATGATATAAATGGCAGGTTTGCTTGGTTAGAGACAAGCTGACTGACCTATACATGGAAATGAACAATCCATATTTTCAGTGTTTAACAGTGTCTTTTCACCAAAAAGACAGCTTAGAAAGCAGGTTATTATTTGACACAAACATAAAAAGGAAGATTTTATGGACCGTTCTGTAAGAACAAACAGTCATTATTGAGTTAGTTAGTAAACAATAATGATAACAGCATCAGATTGGTGACTGCCATCAATGAGTAATGAGCTTATGCTCTTTGTGTATTTATTATTAGATTTTCTGTGTTCATCAGAAATTGAGTGTAGCTTTGTTCACTACATATATCTTCATATTGCAATCAATATAATGGCACACTTTTCATAGATATCAGATTTTAATATTAATTTGCTCTTATTTATACATCTCAGAAAGACACAGAACATCTTTACTTCTATGATAAAGCCTTCATTCAAAATAAAGTATGGTTATATCATCACTGGGGTTAAGAAGATTTTATGTTTACTACTCAAAAGATTAATGGGTCACTCAAGCATTTACATTCTCATACATTTTTATGACAGTGCTATGAAGTAAATTTGATGTATGTTCAGAAGAGAATGATAGGTTTAAATGTCTAACAGCTGCTCTTTTGAATTTCAGCAATGTTTTAAGTGTTGCTACCATTTAGTACTTCCACCATTCACTGCAATTTACTGTTTGCCTGCATTAGTTATTTGTGTTTGCACAGGAAGACAAAGGGAAAGAATTAGGTGCAGAGTAGAAACAGTTTTACTTCCTTTAAGCCACCTGAATCTAATCAATCTTATGGCAAGCTCTGCTCAGGAAAAAACAACATTTTTCAGAGTGTTTATTGAAAGACTTCACTGAAAAAGATTCTTAGGCTGTGTGCACAAATATACACCCTTTCCTGGATCTAGTTTGAAGCTTATTTCACTTTTTGAAGTGCATTTGATGTCCTCTCTATCACAAAACCAGTTTTGATGAGTAAACAACCTGGACGGGGGCTGATTTCAGCAAAACAGGCCATTGAAATCGCATGGAGTTGGGAGTGGCAATAGCAGCAGGAAGTTCTGGTCTTTTCGCTTCAATCAACAGAAACAGTTTCAAATGCTGCTGTGGTCTTTTCCTATGCAAGGTGTACAACACTAAATGCAATGCACTTGATACAATTCTAACACAGCAGGGAAACATGGTTCTCTAATCACGCAACTACGAGCCAGAGCCAACACAGGGGCACGTTAATAAGAAAGATCAGAATGTCACTACAGTCAAGAACAAACTGTGTCAGGGGACAGGGCAATCATCACTAGGGACCACACAGATCTGCTTCCACCTGCCTTTGTGACTCCACACTCTGTGTATCGCACCAGTTGTGTCACAAGTACTTGCAGACTATCGCAGTCCTCACAGCAAATACAGGAGAAGTGGGTGTAGCAGGGAGCTGGGAATGCCATATAAAAGCCTTCTCTAGCTCACTCTATACTGCATACAGAAACTTAGTTCTGCGATGAAGTTACATGTGTGTGACCACACCTCATTTTTCCCCATTTTGAAGACGGTTCAGTTCACCCTGAGTCAGGGTTTCACAACTGCCTCATTATGTGAATGAGCAAAAGACAACTACACTGAATTTCAAAAGCAGCCAATAAATCTTTCAGAAGCCTACTTTTATTTTAGGAATGGTGCCTCAGGCAAGACTTGTGCAGCTTAGAATGGGAAAATGTTTAAAACATTTGCAAAAGATCTGTAAACCTGGTTTGGCCAGTTTCTGCTGTGTTACACTATTCTAAATAGTCTTAAAGCTTAATGGCTCCAACAAGTTGGGAAATAGAAAGAATACTCTGCCACTTACAGGAGACACAGAGTCTTGTTAAGTCTAAGGTTATCATTGCAACACATTTATTTCATAGTCAACTTTGTGACTGCCTAGAGCAGTATAACATGGAATTAATCAAAGGAGGACTCTAACAGAGTTCTAAAATTACAATGCAGAGGTTCATCACCTATGTTGCCATCGCTTTCCTGTCATGCAGAAGAGAAAACACAATCCTAGTAAATATCAGCTATGCACCTTGCTGCGTTGGTCCTAACCTTCCTAACAAAGTTTCATTACTCCAAGCCACATTACTCAACTCTGGTCTAAGAACAGTCTGCAGAAAAGCAGTTTAACAATTACCTTTAGTTCCTAGCACCTAACAGCCCCTCCAATCCTTCAGTACCTTGTTCATCCATTAGCCATCCATAAGAACCCTGTGCCTTCTGCAGAGGCAATCTATGAGTAGACACCATGTCCTAGTGCAAGGCACTTTGCCATGTGGGAAGTAAAGCAGAACATCACTTGCTAGCTCCACAGCAAGCCTTATACTTCAGAGACGCTAGAAAGAATTAAAAGCAAAAGGGAAAAAAAAAAAAGAAAAAAAGAAAACTTCAGAGAATACTTTTTATAATATGGAAACTAAGGGAGTATGGAGCAGATAGTTTATTTATCATTCCCTAAGTGATATGCATCTGAGAAGACTCAATCTAACCACATTAGCAGTCACCCAAAAAATCTATGAAATTTGAAGAACAAAAGGAGAAAACATCTTGTGAAATTTTAGATGTTTCAGAGGAGTGAGGCCAGCTGACTCAGGCACACAGAGTGAAGTAACTCACAACTACAAAACAGAAGTAAAACAAAAGAGCTGCCCATTGTGATCTGGATGCTGGCTAAGCAATGCTTTGAAATAATTCACAGAGTGTAGAAACACAAAAGAAGATGCAGAAAAAAAGTTTATACATGTCCAGTACAGATAAATTGACTTCTTACAACATTTAAAGTAAAGCACACAAAAATTTGTTCATTCATTGTACCTTGTTGCCCTGGGCCTTCTGCTGTACACAGTGAGGCTCATACTAGTTTTTCACTTTTCTCCTATATTAATGAATTACTTTAAAGCACTTATTTGAACTCAAAATGTGTCAGCAGAAAAACAAATTCCAATTATTTAATATGTGGCATTATGCCTATGGAACAACTCACTCCAATAGAAAAATTTGGACAATCGACTTCCTTAAGATGGTAAAAATACTCAAACCAAACTTTTTCCTCCAAATATCTTCCAGAAGAGATTAATTTCCATAATGAATTATTAAATAATAAGTTAGGTTGACATTAAGTCCCATTAACATGGGAATTTTGAACGAAAAATTATCAAGTTCATTTTTGAACAATTTAATTTCCAGGGTTAGATTCAGACTTTTTTTTTTTTTTTACTTAAACCCTTATTATGCAGACAGCCTTCCATGAGATTAATTTTTAGAATATTTAAAAAACCCTAATCACAAATTTATATTATTATTTCTATTCAGTAAATCAGAAATAGCTTCTCATTATTATAATTATATTCTTTAGCATCATTTTCTTCTATACATAGATTAGTTGCCCAATTTCTCCAAACATGCTTCATTATGACTAATAAAACCCCAGATAAATAAGTGTATATACACAAATTAGGAATAATATAATGTTATTAATGTTATTTTAATTTATACTCCCAAGAAAACTTAGAGAAAGGTATAAATTTACTTGCTGAAGGAAATAAATGAAAAGATAATTAAACTCTAATTAAAATTACACTCTGATGTACAGCTGCAAGGGTGAGCAATTCTGGCTAGAGCATCGTAAACCATGCACATTAGTATTTGTTTGTACTTATAGCTTAGCATGAATTTATTTTAAAAAAACCCAAGACATTATTTCAGTGTCCAAACACATGCATAGTCCCCCATAAATAAGGGGTATTTAAATTGATCAATAGCAGTAGATTATCCACAATGCTTAAGATTAAGCCCAAGTGAGTGCTTTGCTGAATTCAAGTCAAACTGTGACTGAGTCACAGGCTTAGTTTGTGCTTCTGTGCTGGGTGGCGGGAGAGTGGGGAGATGTGGAATCAGAGTGCCTCATCTTTCATAAATCCTTATTAGAGGTGTGAATTGTGTCAGTCCTTAAACTCCTAGGGCAGAAGTGGGAGGATTGAGCTCCAGAAGGTGGACAGATACAGCAAGAGTATGGCTCACCCACTGCTTGACAGCCAGCAGAGCTGGGCCAACAAACATGCACTTAAAAGCAGAGGTGGGATCAAGATGTAAAGCACAGCACACAAAGATCACAGTGTCAAGCACTCTGCATGCAAATACATTGTCCCTGCAACCGATACCATGCCATGCACAGCTGCAATTCCTTGTGTGTTTCTTTGCAAGGGCACACAACAGCTAATCCAGCCTGCCAATTGCCTACACAAAACAAATACGCAAAGTGAAAGGCACATTTGCATATATGAAAGATCAAAAATATGGTGTCATACAATTTTTTCTGAGCCATGTAATGAGTCACTGAAGAACTACAAGTAGAGGGTAGAAGTTCTTCAAATGCATCTAGATACACCCCTACCACAATCTCTCTCATCTACTTGATATGAAGCTGAATAAATAGGGATTGCACATCCATGTTCGCTTTGATGTCTTGAGATGCTGCAAATGGTCCTTATATCCTACAGAATCCCAGCAAACTAGCCTAGACCAAGTAGCTCAGCTGAGGATCTTCTCTCTCCCTTCATTACCCCACAAGCATTGTTTTTGTGGTACCATGTTTCATAGTACCCTGACGTTTTTGTCAAAAGACAATTGACAGATCAGTTAAGAGACAGAAAAGGCTTGCCTCTATAAGCACAGAGAAGCAGACCTACTCTTCTCCACCTCATGGGGTTGGAAAAGGTATTTCCAAAACACATGAAATGAAATTCACTAATTTTTAAATCCAACACAATCTCTTGATGACTCTGAGTAGCTGGAGTGAATCGTCTAAGCTGTAGGGAAGCTGTAGCTATGTTTTGAATTGCTCTGAAGTTTGTGCTACATTTTGCAACTGCAAAGTGAAAACAAAGTGGATCTAAGACCCTGCAAATCAGAACAATTCTATTTTACATTTGCTTCCCTAGGCTGATATGATGTGAAGATAGTGAGCAGTCTAGAATAACTCACTAACTTTTACATGATCTGAATAGTTTTTATAGAATTAGAAACCCAAGAAATTTAATCTAGTTACAATGAGGTCTTTGTTGTCAGCAGCTATTTATATGCTTATGTTTTCACCACTATCTACACAAAACATTTTCAATTCTAAGAAGTGGCAGCATTCATTTTGACCTTTGGTTTTCTATTTCTCATACCTCACTGATTATCCTACCCTTAGACTAGCAGGACCATACTCTCATATTTTTTCACTTTGGGAAAGGCCTCTCTGTAGCTTATGGAATAAACATCATGGGACAAAATACAAAACACTCTAAACTTGAGGCTTCAGCTTTCACACTGTGGTCAGCGTTAAATACTGGATTTTACAGCTAGAAAATTTACAAAGAGACATTTCTGACTGTCTTGAATGAATTCTTATGAAGAAGAAAAATCTATAAGTCCTTTCTAAAAGGCCCCACAGAAAAGGAATAATTATGGAGGCCTCTTGAAAAATAATTTTAAAAGACTCACTGTACTTCCATTGACATTAATGATGCAAAAACCTGTTGACCTCAGGAACACGATTTCAATGCCTCTAAATAAAATGTAACTGTAGGAAGCAACACAACATAACTGATGCCATTTTTTTCCTTTAATCTAATGGAATTACATCTGTCCACACTGTGTTTTAAGGAAAACTCCTGCAGTTAGTCCTTCCCACTGTATATTTTGCTGAATTTCTACTCTCAGCAGCCAAAAAGGTCTAAAGTCTGCATTTATTTGTTTCAGGCAACAAAGAATTCAGCACCCACAAAGTCTGCTTTATCCTCTCCTCCTGCTTAAGGTTATTCTGATTTGCAAAGCTAGTTCAAAAGTAATTCTGAATGCACATGTTGTGAAATACTAATAAGAAAAGCACTGGCAGAGCTAATGCACAGGGCATGGAGCAGATGCATCAAGTATATAAGGAGAATGTCCATGGTGGGGAAAGGGCTATCTAAAAGGTGACAATGCTCTGTGGCCCTTTGGAGACTCAGGGCCACAATCTGGCCCCCGCTCTCCACCCATGCACCATTATTTTGCTGAGCTCACTCCCACAGTAGATTTGCCTTTAAAAGAAAAACCTCAAGCAGTCCCAGTGTAGATCCCCACAGCTGGAAGGGGGAAAGAGCAAGGCAGGCTACACTCAGCAGAGCTGTGCTTCAGCAGGAGGGTTGGGGGGCAGCATCAGCAGCTGTTAAGGCCCTTGCACAACCCTGAATTCACAAGAGGGGACTGTGCCTAGGAGCACTTTGAAAGCCATGAGCTTCCTGACCTGTCTCTCTTGGGAAGCAGATGAAGCTTGGGCCATAAACCTTTATTTTAATTCTCCTTCCTGACAGTTGAAAATATTTTCTGTTAGTTGCCTTAAAGAAAAGCAAAAATAAAGGAAAGCAGAGACAAACTTTTCTAGAATTAATTGTTAATATTTTTTGGCAGCTGTACATATACTACTCTCTTGCTGTGACCATAATCGAAGCCTAATGTTGCTCCCAAGGAATGTTGTGGCAGTATTCCCACCGACTGCACTGCAAGCAGATTTGGGGCCTTTGTTTGGTCAAAGCTGTTCCAGATGGAGTCCAAAGGATTCCCACCCAGCACTCCAGTTGTAAAGAATGACTCTGCCCTTCTCTTCCAAAAGGAGTTTTCTGGCTCCAGGTACAGTTGACCTGTTGGGACTAACAGCAGAAATGACCCACTACCATTGTGCAGGATGACCCCTTGGGAGAAAAGGGTAATGCCATATTTTATTAGCTGCATACCTGTCTAATCAATATTAAGGTGGTTATATTTGGTGTAATTCAGTTTAATTTTGCATATATTGAGAGTGTTTCTGCTGGTCACGGGAACGTAGCTGCTCCTAAGATAGAAATATAATTATAGTACACCAATGGGACAGATTTTGAAGGATGTGAACACATAAATCCCTATACTGGTGTACTTATGCACATGAAACCATACCAGGAGCCTAATGCAGGAAAAATGTAAGCTATTCCAAAAGGAAATCTGACAATCACAAAAGGGAAATTTTTTTGGTTCTCCTGGGATCTTTAATGATGAAAAATTGGTTAGAAACTTACATTTGCATCTCACTTCATAAGATACTAATATTTTCTGTCATTATTAGTGAACTACTAGCCTAGCAGTAATTTCTGTGACCAACTCAAGTGGGCCGAGTTGTCAGAAGACAGATGTGCAGAAACAGCAAGCTCTTTGGTATTTCCAATTTCAAAAATCACTGATCACTTCTGAAAAATTTCAGCTGCTATCATCATTATGTATTACTTTGAAACAAAACTCTCCCTCCCTCAACTTTGCTAGTAATTCACTGCTGATATATGGCTCCAATTTTGTAAGCAAACTGATGTTTGTTCATACAAGTAGGACTTCTGAGCAAAGACTGCAAATTTAGGCCAGTAGAAAAATAAGCACTACCACCCAAGTTACCACAATACCCAGCTTGAAATTCTGGTCCAAAGCATTTGGTTTAACAATACCATAAAGCTTCGCCAAGCTCTCAATTCAGATGGGAAGATTCACCAAATCATGCATCGTAGTTTTTCAAATCCATACTTATTCAGAAACTTCCAGGATAAGAAGCTAAACTTTGTCCTCCCTTATGTTACGTGGCTGAGCCTGTGCAGGACAAAAGCCAAGCACCCTCATTACTGTCCTAGCGAGAAACACTACCACACCAGTGCAGAACACATTGGCACAAGGCACCTGAATGCTTAGATGGAAGGTTTCTCAATTGGGGTGGGTGCTGTTACAGGCCCCTGATACCTTTGGTACACAATGCAATTACCAGCTTAAGAATTTGTTACATAAATCAAAGTTTTCTGGTATTTCTGTTCAATTTAGCCTCATAAAGCAGACAGACCTCAAAAACTTCAGGACATCCAAACCCTGTTAACTATTGAGAAGAATTATGCTAAAATGTAACCCTTTGGTTACATTTTATTAAGGCATGCATTCAGGAACGAGGGCACATACCAAGCAAGTTACTTAGGCATTCCTGTAACACATCTAAGAAGAGTGCATTGAATCAACAACCTGAGAAAAACAGAAATTCTGATCAATAATGTGGAGAGGAAAGCAAAACACTTTAAAGGTTTACTTTCTTTTCTGAGCAACTGTAGATGTACCTATTTGCAGAGGTGGTTCATTGACTCAGTTACATTACAAGACTAGAAAATATATATAAGCTTACAAAAGCTGAGAGGCAGCAGGGGTTGTGGGGGGAAACAACCCTTTCACTCTTTTATTTATTTTTTTTTAGCATTCATTATTATTGACTGAAATAGGCTTGTTTGCTTGTTTCTTAGTATCATGGGAGCAATGATTAAAAACAAACCCAACAATATTTTCTTGTAAGGTTCTGAACAAATAGCCTTCCTTTGACTTTAACAGACACCAAACTGTGCTTTGAGTAAGGTTGACTGTCTCCAAGTGACACGCCAGTGAACCAGGCTTTGCTACTGAGAAATGGAAATAACTATAATGCCTTATGGACTTCCAGAACCTGTACAACAGTTTTGTCTTTGCTGATGTACATTTCAACCTGATGAAAGATAGGCAAGGAGCAGAAAAAGCACACATAAGGTATGTGATGCTTTGTGTTCAGCAGGCAAATTTGTATGACATTTTCTCCCTTCTGTTTTCTCAGTGAGTGAGTGAAAGCTTGTGCATGTTTGTCAGACTGGCCCTCCATTAAATGTCTCTTCATGGAAATAAGGGGATATTTATGCACAGTGACTAATGAATGGATGCATTCCAGCATCTGCTATTGTGTATTTCCTGTAAAGTCATTTATTATTCTATCTAACAAACACAGTGTTCTTGGGTTGATGCTTAAGATTAATGAGGCATTTACTCCTATTCAAGAAACAAGTTCAGAAGACACATTTTCTCCCATTCAGCTGTGCTGATAGTTTAATTAATGCCATTAATACATATAAGTCACCAAGAACTGTTTTATGGTAACACTGAGGAAAGTTGGCAAAGCAAGGAAATTTCAGAGGTAAAGCTACAACATAACACTTCCCTTTGTTTCCAGCTAGTACAGGATCCTCCAGAGAGACGGTGATCTTACAGGCTACACAAGTAACAATACCCCAAGATGTAATGAGCTGAGGTAATGACAGAATCTCAGTCTTAACTCTCTGCTTGTGTGGGCTTAGTCAAATCCTTAACGTGATTTCATTACAAAATTTCTCTTTGTATAGATGCATGTCATATTTTTCCTCACAAGTATTAGAAAGAGAGAAAAAGACAGAACATGTCCTCTTACTGAAATGTAAGTGTTGATAGAGTAGACCATAACCAATGCTATGGACTATAAAGATATATTAGGGGAACTTTTCAAAATGTGTACTGTTTCACTGATATGACAGGAGGAATTTAATGACTCTCTTAGTGCTCCCAGGGGTTTTTCACTCAAGCTTCCTGCACGGTGCCTTTTTTCGTTAGAGATGCCTAATTGCCAGGCCCACTCACACCAGCACAGAAAGCTTGGTGTGAACTGAAGTGTCACTGGGTTCACATTTCAGAAATACAGACCTGGAAAGCAGGGAGTGAACATGGCAATATGCAAGTGTAGGAGAGGAGGTAGGAACCAAAAATATCATTAAAGGGTGGCACTTAACAGGGCTTCACAACCCTAGTCCCAGGAGAAAATAGCACATCAAAATAAAGGTATACCACTCAGGCACAAAGACACAGGCCTTCTCACTCCGAAGTCCCATCTAGAGCTAATTTTGCAACCACAGACTTATGACTGGGTTAATCTCCCTGCTGTCACCCAAAGTGATCATCTAATGATCTCCATAGATGCACTGAATATGCACAAAACGTGAAACATCTTGAAGACATTGTTCTTACTGAAATAGGATAGTCATCTGAGAACCAAATCCACTCATGATCCAGAGAAGTAAATACAATAACATACAGCCATATTACAGCTATAGACAGCTGCTTGTCTGTAAGAGATATAGCTCTGATTTGTTTGAGCCTCCTAATTATAATTCTTCTTTCCTCACTTTCAGTTATCCAAAAGATTAGTAACAGGAAAAGAAAATAACACAACAACAACAAAACCCCAAACCAAACAGGCTTTCAACATTATTTGAACTCTCCAAATGAGAAAAAAGCAAATCAAAGCACAGCTAAAACTGCTCTTGAGGAGTACTAGATCTCAGTGTGCCTGGCTGCTGGCAGTGCTTTGTCATCATACAGCTTTGTTGCTCCACTAACACCTGCCAAACACCTCCAATCTGAGTGGACAAGTTCAGGCACAGAGATGGATGCAGAGTTTGGTATAACGCCTACTGGAACGTGGAACTCCTAGGCAGCTGTACACACAAAAGCCTGCTCTCAGTGTTACTGCCATTCCTCAAGTAAACAAGCAAAGTCCATGGAGCCCAACAGGATAAATAAGAAGCCTTGAGAGATAAATTTATGTCTTCAGGAAACATTTCTAAAACCTGTCCTTCAACAAAACAGTTTTGTTTACACTTAAAATTCAGTGATTAGCAACAGAAGACTGTATGAACATATCTGTTACTCAAAAAACACCTCCTCTCCCCAGCTCTCCCAGCCAGAAGCTCTAAATTGCTGTAATACTGTAATAAACATCTGAGCCTGAAACATGTATAAGGATATGTTATGAACAACTATGGAGCGAGACCTACTAAACAGGTGTCAGGCATACAGATATGACCAATCCCTTATTGTGGGAGTAATACAGATAGAACTACATCTTCTGCTGGTAGAATAAAATACGGGGCATAATCTAGTTCTCAGTGTCATTGGAGATGTCAAACATATTCTTTAAATTTACTACTACAAATTGTTTGCAAGAAGTTTGATCAACAGCCTCCAACATTTTATTTTTTTTTCCTGCAGCGTTTCCCAGTGCTTAGTCTGCAGCTGTTAGCATTGGGTTTCAAGACACACTGTACTAAACTGTATTAGGCATGTGAAAGGACTTTCATTCCTCATTAGCTGCGCATAAGAAAGGATTGTAACTTTTAAAAAGAACTAAGCAGCTTTGTAAAAAACTCGAATTTCCCTCTAACAAAAATCATACTTGTTAAAACTTCTTTTTTATTCCCAGCTGAACTATGCTTCAACTCAAAGCAAATAAAGTCATCAGTTGACTCCATTCTATTACAGGACAGCATTTAGAGAGAAGGGAAAAAAAAAAAAGTCCAATAGGTCCTTGAACAGTGGTCCCTTGTCTGTCACATCAAGACATGGCTTATACTTCACACACTATTGACCATGAAAAGCAATCTTGCAACTTTTGAAGCCCCATCACAAAAAAAAATAAAAAGAGTGCAAGAGAAAACTTTGCTTGAAATGTCGAGGATGGGGGGCTGACTGCTCTCATCTCCTATGATTAATGACTTGTGGCCTTATTGTGTAGAGGCTGCTGATTAGCTTCAGGCTGATTAAGGCTGCAGAATGCAACATTCAGCTTGATAAACCTGGATGGCCTCCATTCCCCACCTCAAACAAGCCTGGTACAGAAACTCTGACATCTAGTTTTGTGGTAAAAATATTCTCATGGAACTAATGTAATCCTGAATGACTCTGGGCTTCACCTAGCTGGAAACTTGAACTGCAGTGTTTTTCTGTATAATAATTATTTTTCATTACTGTCCTAGTTCCCTGCTTTTTATCTAAAAACTTGCTTGACATTTTGAGTAAACAGACATCACATGTTAACAAATCTCATTCATAACCATTTAAAATTTGGTTAAAAAGCAAAACAAAATAGCAGGTGGATACCTTTAATCCTCCATTATCCACCTATTAAAAATGAGAGCTAGTTAATCATGCCTCTAAAAAGTTGCACATAGCCTTCTTGGATGCTTTTTATAGATGCATTTAAAAAGAGTAGAAAAGTAGCAATTTCTAAATTGTTATTGCCTAACATTCTGACCACCTGCTTTGCTGGAATACATGCTGAACCTTTAATTTGATAATAATTGCTTACCATAGCTATAGAGGTAGAAGTCTAATACAGAGGGAATTTCAATCCTTTCTTCCCTGACTCCCCTATTTCTCTCCTCCCAGTCACAGATTAAATATGCTTCTTAAATTCATGTTCACATGGAAAAGCATTACGTTCCACTAACACAGGAAGGTTGCAAATACTTATGCCAGATTTTTAACACTAACCTCATCAAACTGATGCACTGCAACATAAGGCTGATTAGCTTAATAACTGATTACTTATCCACTGGGCACCAGCAACCAAAATTAAAAAATGTAGCAGCTCATATGACAAAGTAATATGAGCTTATTTTTTCAGATACCTCCAGTTCCAAGAAAGAAGGGAAAAAAATTACGTTTTCAGGCCAGTTCCAAAGCGGGAAAGTTTCCCTGTTTTGGCAGGATGGACTGAAATGCTGATCATCTCCCTACTGAATAATACCTTGATAAATACCTATGCACAAAGGATAAATTAGCCAGATTATCATAGTGGAATTATTTTTAATGTCAAATATATACATGTCTGAACACCTTCAACACATCAGTTGTTTGAACTCAAGAGGCTTCTTTCATGCTCTGGATTTCCAAGAACATCCTTCACTTCTACCACCCATTACTCACTTGCTTTGCTCTACACCCACAAGGCACCTGTTGCACCAGGTACTGCATGTTGGGAAGTGAAAACAAAGTCATGATGCAGAAAAGTAAGTTCCAGTATTGCAAAAATACATCCACATGAGCGACTGTAGGAGGCCTTGCCAATGGGTGCGTTTGTAGGGGCGGTGCTAAATTTATGATGAAAGGCAACAGATGGTCACTGGAAATAGTAACTTTAGGTAACATGAGATGACTGTGATCAGCAATGCAAGGAGAAGGGCATCATCCACAGCCATTCTCTCGAGTCCCCAATAAGAAGCCTAAGTACATGCCTACCTTGAAACAGGTGAGCAATTCCTTTGAAGTCAGTAGCAATCAGATTTTTAAGTACTTGTGTGTCTATGCATTTATTTTCACTGTAATTATACAGCATATACGCTGTGTTCTGTAAACACTAATAGACCAACCTCAGCATTGCTGTAAGGTACCACAGTACCTCCAGAATTAATGTCTCACTCAGGACCTGGGATTTAACTTCTTGTTTATAAGCATTTTTCTGTTCCTTACCCTGTTTCTTTTTTGCCTTGTTTTGCTTTCAGCAAGGCTCTTTGTAGTGTCATAACTCACAATCTTTCTCGTCAGACCTTGTTTATAAAACCTCTATTGTTCCAGAACAATGGAGTTGTGACCTGTTCGAAGGCAGGATTGCAATCAGGGCCCTCTCCGTACTTTCTCAGGGTGCACTTTGTGACAAAGTGAATAGACCACACAACCCTATTGATGTCAGCCAGGAGGGGAAAAATAGGCTCCCTCAATAAATCTCAACATAAATCTTCTTGCCCTATCTCACCATCTGTATGAATTCACCTAAAGCACAAAATTATTAAGCAGAACAAATATTCCCAAGCCTAAAAGACTGAAATACTACTTCCAGACCAAAAGGGATTTCTTTCATGCTTATGGCAGTTTTGGGGAATTCACAGGTATAGAAAGCAACAGGTGGAAATATAGCTTAGGCCAAGAAAAAGTGAATGAGATTGACCCTAACATCATGAATATGCTTTACTCTTCTGTGTCTGTTTCCTCCTATAGATTTCCTCAGGGACAGGTTTGTGGCTTCTGATGCTTTCTTACCACCAATGACATCAGTTTTCTAATTTTGCTGCCAATGTTACAAAACAATTATCCACGCAACACAAGCGTTAGCAGTGAAACAGCCACAATCTTTTTTTCTTTATTTGAAAATGCCACATTCTGTAGTTCTGGTTTTGAAGGTAATGTAAGATTTGCTTAGAACAGGTTGAGGATGAGTATGTCCCTTTTAAAACATACGTCTAGTCACTTACCAGCACTAGTCACCCTCGTTCAGCTTTACCATAGGTTCTGTACATATGTTAAGAAGATAAAGTAAGATAGTCATAGAACTCACTGCAGAAAAGAGAAGCAAAGGGAAGGGTTTTCTTTAACTTCAGTAGAAAAAGCCTTCAGATAACAGCTAAGTGTATTTTAGGCAATTAAAACAACATGCACATTCAATATAAATTTTCATTATTATTCATGAAAGAAGGAAAAAAAACCCCAGAGCATGCACCAAAGCAACCAAACAAGTAGAGCCTCCAATTTAATTGCTTAAGCTGGAGTGGGAAAACTGAAAGCACTTCAGAGCAGTGCTATCTTTTTGTCCAGTGTCAATACAGCTTCTAGCACAGCAGGGTTCCAGTTTGTGACTAAGTCTTTCAAGCAGTGCTGCATTGAGCAACAACAGCATAAAGTGAGCTTAAGCCAAGTTATTTCTAAATTTGAATTATTATTTATGTTTTTTAGCATTCACTCAATTTTGAGAGCAACAGAATTCTTCTATAATGTCTTCCATCTGAGTAGAGCATATCAAAGTGCTTTGCAACAAATTACTGGTTCAAATGTGAAAAAAAAAATTTAATTGCTATAATGGAAGGCAAAGGATGTCAAGCCCTGCTAGAGGAAAAATACTACTGAAAATGCATCAGAACGAAAAGCATTACAATAACTGATTTTATAAAATTACAGTTGTGCTGAATCAATGCATATTTATCATATACAACCATATATAGCAGATTCCAGGCAACTTTTTTTATATTGCTGCTTAGAAAATACTTGAATGTAAAATGATTGTTCAGGTAACAACAGTAAAATTGCATATTTATTGCTAATACAAGCTATGAGCATCAGATCAACCTTCTGAGATTTGTGTCAGCTGACACGGTCATACCTACTCAATGGCTGACCACTCTGAACACGTGAAAAACAAAGGAGGAAAAAATTCTTATGAAGCAAACACTCACCTTAGAAATTTTCAACAGAAAAGAAGGATAATCATCAAACAGGGCTCCTTGTCTTGTGACACACATGCAGGGGACAAGCATGCGTGAAATAAGGCAGGGGAATCTACTGCTGTTTCTCCAAGACTTGTGATGATAAAATGGAGTTGTCCACCCAGCAGCTTTCATGAGGAATTCATTCATTCCTCTCTGTTGAAAATACAAGGGAAAAAATGATGAAGCCAAAACCAGTTCAATTATGACATCCCTCCCCTCACCCCCTCCAGACAGGCAAACCTCTTCACAATATTCACAATCTATTCATTTAGTCGCACTGAAGTTATTTAGCAACTTACAGAAGAACACGTAAAAATTTAACTGCATGTATCTTAAATCCCACTTCTAGTAAAGCTAGAATAACTATGCTTTGCTCTAGCATAAAGCATTTTACAAGGTACCATAAAGCAACCCTACTATGCACAGACAATGCCTCTGATCCTCAGTATGAAGCAAAACACTTGGTTAATCCACCTCACTGCTTTTACAGTCTGATGATTAGTTCAACAGCTGAATATCACCACCAAATCAATTCAGGTGTTCTCATTAATGCCTTCATTCACTGTGGCTATGGGGTGTCTACTGATTGCCTGGGCACTGAAGGAATGGCAACAACACCTAGGTGCCATTGATCCCACCAGCAGAGGACCTGTGGAAGGCTGTAAGGACAACTGGAGTTCAGGCTATGCTGCAGTACCATAGGAGAGGGTAGGGTGGTCAGAGGTACAGCTGGTCAGGCACTCCCATTTCTACCAAAACACTGGGTGCAAAGTTAATTGTGGTAATTGAGAAGTGAAAATCTTCATACCTACATGAGAGCTTTTGTGTCCCAAGCACAGCACATCAGCCAAAGTCGCTAAGTCAGAAGTAGCAACCAGAGAGATCAGAGTGTAGGGATGCTAGAGGAGGCATGAGGGAAGACAACTAGAGAACAAATTTGAGGATGTGAAAACCTGTGATGACATGCAAAAAACCCCAAAAACAAACAAACAAAAAACAAAACAAAAAAACCCCAAAACAACAAAAAAAACCCACACTGAGGTTATGCGTCCATTTAACAAATGAAGCTACCTGAAAATAGATTGTCTGAATATTGTGCAATAAGTTCTGGAGATGTAGAACATTGCAGTGAGGCCAACCAGATTAGCATCAGGATAATTATATGTCCAACAGTGAGACCATCATAATCCACTGACACTTTTGATGCAATAATCATAGAATGGTTTGGTTTGGAAGTGACTTTAAAGGTCTTCCAGTTCTAAATTCCCTGCTGCAGATAGGGACACCTTCCACTAGACCAGGTTGTTCAGGGCCCCATCCAGCCTGGTCTTCAACTGCATCCACAACTGCTCTGGGCAAACCATTCCAAAACTGTGTTTTGTTAGACCAATTAGGTGTAAGGCCATCAAGATTTTGAGCATACAAGCTCTTGTTTGATGGCATACAGAATATAAAAATCAATAACATGGGCAAAGCTGGCCTCTTTGCACTTTGATTATGATCCATAACATTTTGGAGAAATAAATTTCTTATTAGAGTATAAATGAGCTCTCCCAATCTTGCTTAAAACTGATTGGGGGACACCTAGATCTTCTATTTCCATTTAGCAACTAGGACATGAACTTTATTTTCAACAATTTATTGTGTACTACAAAGCTACCCAAACAAAAAAACACTGTGTATTTTAGATGCTGTATAAAAATTAGTGCTCTGGGATGTGTGTGGGAAATAACCAGTACTTAAAGTTGATAATTAAGATTATTAATAATAGCAAAAAAAAAATCCATTCTCCAAGCAAGCCATGATAATGCTTAATAATTGATTGTAATTTCCTGCAATAAATACTAATGAATTCATTTATAAAGTAATGTAGCTTTATATGTTTATTCACTTTCCTAAGAAATATTTGTGTTGGTGTTATGTCAACAATTTAATACACTAAAATAATTTATAATTATCTATTATCAGTTTCAACAGTTCTTAATAAAAAGCAGTTGTTTCACATAAATACCAAAGCAACCTTCAGAGCACATCTACATCTGTGTCCCCAGCAAGCACTCAGGCTGGCTTGTGAGTCCTTTTACCATCTGTGAGCCTGCATGATGAAATTGCACCAGCCAACTGAATGTCCCAAAGAACAGAAAGAGCAGGCCTGCAGGGAGGACCTAGCCTTAACCTGGGATTTACCAGCATCCAGTCTGTCTCTTTCCAGAGCCAAACATTTCCACTGGGAAGAGATTCAGTCACTCCTCAGAGTGAAAACCATTCCTCCAGCCCAAAGACACTGAGTTCATGGGTCTGAAGAACCTCTCCCACCTCTATACAGTGTCCTACCTTTCTTGAAGTCTGTCCATATACTGCTTCATCTTCTAAGACAGAATTCCTCTTCCTACATTAACTTTGCTAGGACTGCAAATATTTATGACAGCTTGTTCTACTCAGCTGTTTGATTCATCTGTGAAGGTTATTGGGCCCTACATTAACCTCTTTTGTGCCACATGGCTGTATATCTTCCGCTGCACTCACATTCCTGATGTGGAGCGTCTCTCGGCAAGAGTGGCAGCAATAACCAGGGCAGTGCCCTCTGTGAAGCTCCAGCAATGTGACAGCAGGCACTTCCTGCAGGACCAGGGAACACAAATATCCTGCCTACTGCACGCTCAAAGCTAATGGTGAGGCCAGCTGTTAACCATTTTACTGCACATGCTGCAAGAAAGATGCTGTCCTGTATGGGAAACATGAGCCTCCAATCCCTGGCTGTAGGATCAACGTGATAATGTGATCAGCACCATCCTGCCTAGTGCCTAGAATTGAATCAGGACTGGACCAGTGTCATCCCTCTAGGCACAGAAGATCACATCTTTCACAGCACTAGCAGGAATGGTGGTGAGGCACGTGGTAAACAGGCCACATCAAAATTCTCTCCTTATAAAGGATCCTGTTGCACCTGGATCCCCACTGCTGTCTCTAGGGGCATCTCAGAAGGCCCAGGCTGCACCTGTGCAGCACAGTGGTCTGCATGCCCTTGCCTATACTATTGTTATGATGGGCTGACAATGCCTTTACAGTAGTGTTTTATCTGATTCGTCTCCCAGCTGTTCATCCTCCTGATTTATGCCATCAGCACCAAAGCCTGATTAGCAAACTGAACAGAAGGAGAGGGATTCACACTGTCCTTCTAAGGTTTATGAGTGCTGGCATGCCTTGTTTATTTCTCTGAACTTGAAATCCTGGGCACATCCACTGTTTGCCTCTTTGTCAGGCACCTCCATGGTGTTTGACAATAGCTAGTTGCCCTCTCATCTAAAGGGAATTATGGATCTGCCTCAGAAGATTCAGTAAACACAGTATGGGTTGTTGTGGGTCAAGGAGTAGACCTTACTTCAGCCCAAAGCACAAAAAGAAAATTAGAACTTTCAAGGGCATCACTAACTGACCTGTTCATGATTCCCAGCAAAATCATGACCCATCATCATCCCAACAAAAGACAAAAAAAGTCCCAGGGTGGCAGAAGCCGGGCCTCTTCATCTCAAGAACAGTGTGACAAGTTAAAATATTATCCTAGGGCTTCCACTACTGTTTTGAAAAGGCATGTCTTGATACAACACCAAGACATCATGAAGAGTTGCAAAATTTGCCATCTCAAGGTGACTCCGGGGGTACTACAATGCAGTTGTTGCAAAAGGGAGGAAGCAAACCCCAGAGATATCAAATCTTGGGCAATTCTTTATAAATGTATGGCTGCCATTCTGCTCGCACCTTTTCTGGAAATGTGAAGCCCTATAGGATGAGGTTAAGAGATGAGCTCTGTGGCTGACTCATCTAGCAGACACCGAACTCCCCTGGGTTTTGCTGAGAGAAACACAAGGAGTAAAGGGATTAGGTTGTATTGTAGGTCGAGAGCCAGTTTGTGTGGGGTGTTAATCTCCAAGAGTATCATTGCCAAAGTCATTTCTTAATGTAGCAGTTCAAGAGACAGCCTCTGTCTCAGGACCTGAGGCTAACCTATTTGATGTCACACTGCAAGCAGAGCAGGCATAGGGTTTGCAATGTATATTTGATGTCTAGTGTTGAAAAGTGAATTGATTGAAATGCTGTCAGGCTGCATTTTGAATGATTGCACTACTAATGTCACCTACAGGCAACTTGATGGACGTTCTGCCATACATAGAATACAGTAGGCTGGAAATCATCATTTGCAAATCATCACCTTTGAAAGTACAACCACCAATTCAGCTGAAAAAAAAAAAGAAAAAAAGGAAAAAAAAGAATTGGAAACATGTTGAAGAAACATTAACCTGAGGAAGTGAGAAAATAAGAAACACCAAATATTTAGGCTCATGGATTTCTCATTATGGGAATTTTCAGCCTACTGATTTCTTTTGGGGTGTTGCATTTCAAAACCTGTATTTTGTTTGATAATGTAATTCTACCAGAGGAAATCTAATCAGGTTGTCTTCTAAGTTTTTACTGGTATACATCAGTATGGCACTTCAGGGTTTTGTTTATTTATGAAAGTAGTTTTACAAAATCTGTCACTATACACAAATGTGACAAAATGAGTAGTAGAACACTGGCGTATTTTTGAAAGGATATAGGGATTTACCTAAATAATTGTCATTGAGATTAATAAGAACTTAGTGTTTAAATTCTACAGTTGATCATATAAATCACAGTTTTGACCTGAATTTCTGTGCCCTGATATCAGTGTGGTTTAGCATTAATAAACGTTCATGTCACAGCATAGAGACAAGGAAGATTTCTCTATTTCCAGTGTCTACTATTCTCCTAAAAGCAGAATTCTGCAATTAATTTTACATCAATCTGGAGATTAATTTTAGCAATGTGGTAAAACCATTGGCTAGTAAGTGCTCACAGAACAAACACCCCAGAAAAAGGAAGCGGCAAGACTAAGGAAATATCAGTATTTCACCACAGTCACCTACTACTGTCAGTTTATGTTAGCTAGTCAGCAATAATGCTGAAGTGTTTCTTCAAGTACTTTTCTACCAGATTATCTGAGAAATTTGGTATGAATTTACTGTGAGTGTATTCTTCTAAAAAGCAACCAGAGAAACTGAGATGCAAGCTAGATGTTTAATTGTTTCATTTAGAAATAGTGTGGGCAGTTTTTTCATATACCAGTGTATTTATATATATCCCCAGGGAAATTATGGTCTCCTTGAGCATTTCAGAACACAGTATCTCATCTAGAAGAACATTTCAAATTTTAGATAAATTTGGCTCTGTATCAGGGAAACTCTATTCCTTCCATTAACAGATGGGGAGAGGAGACCACTTTGAATGTGCACCAAGTCACACAGCAAGTTAAAGGCTTCTGTGCCTTCAGAAAACAAAAAGATTTCATGTTGAAGCAGGAACTGCTAATACAGTTGCAAAACCAAGTAGAAGCAGTAATGGATTTCTTTCCCGGCCCCTTGAAAACCCACTGACCATTGTACCACATGTAGCAACGAAATGTTCAGGCAGACCCTGTTTTTCTTGAGAAGGGAACATGGAACAGGGCCGTGGAGAGGCCAGATCTTGGCTAAACAAAGGCTGGCTGGGCGCTCTCCTGCTGCGCACATGAATCCTAAAAGGGGCCACTTACCAGGAAGCAGAAAGAGCAGGGCTTCTCCAGGGAGAAAACAAACTGGAAAATGAGTGAAGCCCCACATTGCCTGAACAGGACTGGGCTGGTGGTTGGCATGAGGTCCACTGTCAGTCCCAGACAAGGTGAGATAAATAGGCAAGGGCAGGATCCTCCCAGGGAGCCCAGTAAAGAGAGGAGGCTGAAAATGGGTTTGTGGCATAGGTCTAAGGTACACCCAGGATACAGGACAGGATACAAAGCTACCTTACAGGGCAGGTCTGAAGTCCACCCCAGAAAACCAATCAGCAAGCCAGAGCAACAGATGGATGGCACTGGAACATCTCGAGCTTGGCTTAGGGGGCAGCTAGGTGCACAAGACTGAGTTGGCCTGGACCTGAAGGTAAGGGTTATGGCTGGGGGTCCCAGGTGTGCCTCACCAGAGCTATTAATGCCTATTCAGGGCTCTCATACATCCCAACCGATATTTTGGAAAGAGATGAGTCTAAAGCCCCATTTAAGCAAGAAATGCTGCTGATTTACCTTTCAGTAAAAACATACAGCCACTCTTACTCTCAAAGGCTGGCTTCTGACCAACAAAAGATCAAGTGTTTCTTCAGCACCTGATATAACCTCCCATATAGGCACGTGTTGAGACAAAAAAAGTTCTGTCCAACAGGTGATGGGCAGTCTTTCCTCTTACTTGTCTGCTGTGTAGACTGCAAAAAGCAGTTTAATGAAGAAAAGTTCAAATACATAAATACTTATATAAGAAATAGACCCAAAAAAAGTACTCAGGATTATTTTGTTTTATTCCTCTCTCTAAATTGAGCCTTAAGTCATTAACGCCTATTAAAAAATGGGTAAAAGCCTTAAACGAGTAACTGGTAGGCTCCGTACCTTGTGTGTCAGTTTAAACATAAAATTAATGACGTCTAGAGGAATCTTTCAATATTTAGAAATTAACTGGCTGCCTGATTACCAAGAATTTGTATGCACATTCTTTTCTTTCACTGATCTGCTCTTTCAGCATCAGAAACAGTAACACTCTGGGAACTGTTTACCCAAGATCAGCATGGTTCAAGTGTTACTTTGGATCTCACTTAGCATTTCTTGGGTTTTAAATGTTTAGTCCTTGGGGGGAAGTGAAAATGACAGCAGGAAGAACCTGAGGTACTAAGTCCTGCTGAAGCTGGCACTTGATGACAGGAGGGGAATGAACACACCAGGCACTACATTTTATGATAGAACAAACAGGGAAGTTTGTCTTAGATTGTATCAACTTCTGCTGTGCCTTGAGCACATCTGAAAGAAAAGAAACAAACTGATGAAAGTTATAGGGTACAAAAGCAAGAAGAGTGCCTGAAGAATAGGAAGCTGGGAATATGTGTAAAATGGAAACAAACCATTGAGAGAAAAAAAAAAAAAGAAGACCTGTCACCCCTCTCATGAGAACTATTATAAGCGATGGCTTTGCAGTTCAGATGAGAAAGAGTTTGTTCCTTCCTCCCTTACCCCCAGTCCCACCAGAGGGAGACATTTTGCCCAGGGGGGAATGTCTTTGGTATCTGATGATCTGAGTCTCATGTCAGAAAGACAAATAATTTTCTCAGAAGTAAAACAGGCAATGATGAAGGGTAGGGTGTGTGAAGGTAGTGTGCAAAAGCTATGTTTGGTTAGCCCAGGATATTAGTGGGCATCTACCACACAAGGAAATGATGCCTCATAAGAAACTCTAGGAGCCATTGTTTCCCCTTTACAGAAAGCTAACACCAGATTGTTACAGAGCCATGAGCCCTGTGCGGGCAAACTGACTGATCCACGGGTACAAGCACCCCAGCTCTGAGTGCTCATGCAGAGTTTGGACACGCAGACACTGACAAACATCTTGCTGACCCTACCACAGGTAACCTACTTCCAAACCTATATAGATGTTCCATCCAGCTGAGGTCCTGTCCTCCTGAGCAGTGTTACTGAGCACAAAGAGTGGACCTTTATTTCCTGCTGCCATCACTTGCCATCGATCAAAGCTACAGCCGGGTGATGAGCCACTGCAGAACAGAAAGGCTGTAATACACTCTTCCAGGAAGACAAATGCTTTCTGAGGCTTACATATAGCTATAACACAGCCAGCCAGCCATCCATCTGTCCCTGCACTTAGAAACAGTCTGGCTTAGTAAGGATTCGACGGCAAAAGACAGTTTGCTCTCCCTTTCAGACATGCTACTATCTTCCTCAGTAGGTCAAAGTCCTCTCCCGAATCTGCAGTCATTCTTGAGAAATGCTACTGGGGAAGAGCAATGCCTGGCTCTCCTGTGGTACTTTCCCAATATAATTGTAAATCTGCAACACTCTGAGCAGGCCACGAATTCCACAGGCCAAACTGTAAACACTGCAAAAATTCGAGGTCCTTGACATTTCACGGAAAGCAAAGCCGTGAGGCTGAGGAAAACAAGCTAAAGGCTAAGTTAAGATATGTCTACCAGCTCCTAAGAAGGATCAGTTCAAATAAGGAACCGCAGTCACAATTTCCTGCTTGATTGTCACTTTCCTCCAGTGAAGAAATAGTCTGCTACTGGCCCTTGTCAGGAACAAATTACTTTCCCTTCACTGCCAACTCAGCTCCACATGCCCTGCACAGAAGAGAAGCAGCACTGCAAAAAGTCAGTTTTCCCCAGAGGTTATGAACTACACAGGCTGGTAATCTGTACAGATCATTTTAAAGGGGTAACTTACCCTACATTTACTGAGAGCAATATAAAGGAGTAAGTGGGAGTTTTGTTCTAAATGAGTTGAAAAAAACCTGCCATGCAACATTTTGCATGGGAATTCTCATCAATGAAGATTTTTAATCCCGTGAGAGCAAGCTTTAGGGAGGGCTAAGACAAAATCAAAACAATAAAAGAGATGTGGTGAAAGCATACTGGTATTTTAGCTTATATTATTGGATGGAGCCAATTTGTACAAATACAAAAAGATTTCTTTAATTAAAATTAATTACAAAGAAAAGTGTTTTCAGACTTCCAATTTGTTTGCTTTTAGTGTGGGCAAGATACAATGAGCAAAACACAGGGATTCTGCTCAGGCCTTCTTCATATCATCCTTTTAAAAAATGTGTGTGAGAAAAAGGGAAAGTCATCAACAAACAGGGTGCCAAGTGCAGGGTTACTCACATTGAAGGGCCGTTTGGAGTTTATTCTATGGCACAGTTGTAGAGTTCAATTAACATCAATGGTACCTTCACTAAGAAAGGCGTGTCTGTCAGAGTTCAGGATCCTAAGCTAAAGAAACTGTTTTAAAATACTGAGAACAAAATCACTAAAGCAAGATGTAAGCCTTAAACTCATTCCACTATCAAAGAGATTTTCCCCTTTCAATGTAGATTTTCTAGTTTCTCTATTAGGAGGTGTTCTTTGGTGCTTTGCTTTTCTTTACCAGTATTTGTTCAGTGTAAATGAACATTTGTAACTTTACCGTATCTATCGCACTTCAGTAGGTCCAGATTTGGACAACTCTTGCCTATTTACTCAAGTTTCTGGACTTGCTCTCTCCTAGGCAGAGAGTACTCGATCTGTGCATCCTGTTGGTTCTTTCAATGTCTGAAATTAGCACTGTGCACACACGCTTCCTCTACCTGGTGGCATGCTCCCCAACAGAACTGGGGCAGGCACTCAGGCACAAAGGCCCAACTGTTGCTTTCTTGACAGGAGAAACCAGAGATTTTTATCTTTAACTTTACATACAAGGAAGAGATCCCAACCTGCTCTCACATTCAGCACCTGTGACAAGTACCATTTTGTTCAGCTAAATGCTGAAAATGATAACAAGGTCGTTGACCACAAGCAGTGGCATCCATCCTAACATATGATTAGCAGTACCTATGGCTCAGGCAAGTCCAAGCATGGTAAAAATTATGTTGTGGTCACAGCACTGTACAGTTGGAAAGGTTAAAGAGAATCCCCCAGCCTCTCATTCCTCTCCTCCTCCACTCTTCCGTTCTCGCACGGATCTCTTGGGGACACCCCAGCTAGAAAAACGTTTGTCAGAAAGCGGAAGGCAACCCAATGGGAAACATCAGTGAACCTGCGCTTACTTTATTTAGAAATGATACCCCATCCCTGTCCCCTGGGGCAAAACTTCTTTTCTAGACATGACCTCAGAGATGTGCTACATGCACCCTGCACAATTTATCACCATGCTGCCTATAATTAGGTTTGTTAACATACAGCCTAGTGCAGTCTTGTTGACTGGGAACTTAATCAAGTTACTATTGAGTTCTTGTATGCATTGCTTCGGGTGACTGTTTTACTTGTAGAATTATAGCTGTGACCAACGTGAGGAAATTAGCTCTGGACACAAGTTTTTTACTTTTTTTTCCCCCTACATGCGAAAATATTTAGCAAACAGTGACAATGATGGAAAACAGTAGGAAACAAAATGTTCTACATTAGTATAAAACATGAAAAATGCAGCAAGGACCCTCAGTGGTACAACATGTGTTATGCTGGCTGGCAGTCCATTAGGCTTGATAGACATTTCACTTACCTAAGTCAAATATAACAGTCTAGTATTCATTAATATAAGAAGGGGGTTGTGGAATCAAGCCTACCATCTGGTTAGAACGACAGAATAATCTACAACTCATGATTAGGTCTAAGGAGTGGAATTTCACTTTAATCTTTTTCATTGCTCGAAATTTCCATCTGCGCAGTACGGCACATCATTTTTCTTCAAGACAAATGTGCTGTTTTTCATGTTCCAAAATTAGATCAGAAGAAAACGATTAATCATGTCATGGCCTGGGAAAGGAAACAAAGCCCTGATATTTCTCTCTCTCTCTCTTCCCCTCTCTTCACCCCCCGCCTCTCCAGCCCCTCCCAGCTCTGGCTCTTTGCAAGGTCCTTTCTTTCCCTGCCTCAATTTTCAACACAACTTTCAGAGATTCACATGGTGGTGGGCTACAAACATTCAGTAAACAGGAATCTGAAATAAAGACGCGGCTTTGATTTGCATGGCTGTTTTTACTTCCCCTCGCCTTTGCCTCTCCCCCACCCCCAGTTTGCCACTTCATCTTTTCCTCCTCCTCTCCCTCTCTCTCACTCTCCACCCCCTACCATGTGCCCCCTGGCACAGGACGACAGATGGTGACCTGTTTGCATGTGACACCGTAACTGAATCTAAACTCAAGGAAACAAGTCACCGGGCTGCAAATTAGTGAGACCACACAACTGTCAGGTGGCAGTCCCCTTTGACAGTTGTAGGCCATTATAGGAACATTGATGTTTTCGCAGTGTGACAAAAAGGAATCCTTTTTGCAGCAGACCTGTCTGTCAGCTGGCTCTCAAGTCATAACAAATCCCTGGCACTCAGCTGAGGCTGAACATTCGCAGCGTCAGGAGGATGATAAATGACCTGCAGGGCTTTGAAGTGCCTTGGCAGTTCAGATGGGTCCGCAGTGCTGACAGAGAAATATACACAACAGCGTAACCAATAATGAGAACATTAAACATTCCTGCTTTGTGACAGGCTGACAGAAAAACCCAGCCTCACATCAATCATCTGTGGAGATATAACCTTGACAATTAGCCCCCTCTCTGGTACTCAGAGTAACCTTTTTTTTTCCCCCCTTCCCAACCTCCTTTTTTTTTTTTTCTTTTGCCTGGCTTATCTTCCATGATCTTTTTTTTTCTGGTATGGCAGAGAGGAAAAAAACAGCAAAGGAAAAAAAAAAAAGCTGACATCAAAAAAGATCTTTTCCTTTTCCTCCATGCAAAAATAAAATATGCCAGGGCAAAGTTTATTTGATGGACTTCCACCTATTTCCCTTTAGGAGAAAGGAATATATTTTTTGCCCTATCTACCAAAGCATCTGTCACTACAAATACTCCTAGCAGAATTTTGTTTACATTTTATGCTTATTTTGTTCCTTAGGTTTTTTTCCTTTCCCCAACTCTTACATTCATATCAGTACACTCTGTTGTCAAGCATCATTTCCACTTGTAAGAGTGAGATGATTAAGCATAGGACTGTCCCCTTGTTACTGTATTCCAGGATCATTCAATAAAACAGATAGTATCTCAGCTTCTTCCCATAACCTTGTGTTTTCTTTTTTTTAATGGCCCTGTGCATTGGTCTGCCATTTTTAAAATCCTATTGTAGAGCAAAACTAATCTTCAAAGGACAAATGAAAGGTGCAGCTAATCTTCTTGAAAACTAAACACTTTTAGCACCCCCCTGGAATCATTCTCACTGAAGAGCAGGGATGCATCCTGATTGTGAGCACACTGTCTCTGCTCATAGAGAATTTCTCTTGCTTTTCCCAGTGAGGGAGCAGCAGAAATTCCTCCTGATATACATGACTGACTTCTTGCCATGACTCTCCTGACAGCAGAGACACTCACGCAGTGGGGGCAATGGGAGTGGTCTGTGCTCTGTGAGAGGTGAATTAGGCTTCTGGGCACTTTCTGCACTCCATCTTGGTGGCCTGGAGTCTTCTAAGTCACTAATTCAACCCCACAAATAGGTTTTAAAGGAGCCTAAGCACCCTTGTGAAATAGCCTCAATCATACATGAGATTGAAAATGACATTTGTTGCAGAGGTTTTAATCTGGAGGAATGTCAATAGTGCAAAAAAACCCAAAACCTTCTGTAACTGAAATTAGCAGCAAATCCTCTAAGGTGTGAATTGCTCAGGTCTCCATTTCCCTGTTCCCAAAGGAATTTCTGTTTTGCTTATGCAATGGCAAACATGCACTCTTGCTCCTATTGAGTACAGTGCAGCTCAAATACTTTGATGTGAAGTTTGGGTAGTGAAAAAACCAAGTGCTTGTAAATTTAAAAAAGCTGTGTTTCCAACCCTGAAGTAAAGTCTGTCCCCGAGGCCCATTTTCCTACACATACTTAAAGGTCCCTGTGCAGCGCTGGTGTAGTGGAAAGAAGACGAAAAGAAGAACACCCAAAGCCTTCAGCCTCCAATACAGTTACAGAAGAGGCAGCTATAGACCCAGATGACACTACTGAAATAATATATTCCAGAGGTGTCAGCTGAGTCCTGCTGCTGTCAAAGTATGTCCCGTGCATGTGGCCACAGCTGCTGACTTCACTATTAGAAGAGGTCAGCATGAAGGAGAATAGAAAGGTTTTAGAAAGACAATCAACAGTAAGTGGCAAAACCTGTTCAGCAATTGCCTGACCTCATTTGTACTCTGATCATACTATTCTGAAAAAAAAGACAAACTATGCAGTGCCTGTTTCATAATACACCAATGGAAGATTTGCTTCTGCAGAACAGTGAGGAGCCATTTCACTCTCAGGCAAGTAATTTTAACAGACCAGGCTGAAAGTAATGGAAATAGAAAACTTTTCTTTGCCTCTGTTATATCTGCCTAGAGGCTACTAGAGACTGTCTTACTGAAACTGCACTGAAAACACACAGTGCACCACATTGTATACCCTACCTGGAGGGTCTGGAGTCAGGCATTGTGGTTGCTAGGTCCTGCTCAGGCTTTGGAAAGCCCAGATGTGGTAGCGCTTGTCCACTGCTGGCTGAGGCTCCAGCAGAGCCAGGCAGCAGAGGACTACGAGTATCCTCTCTTCCCTCTAGGTCTGAGACTGGTTTCTGGTGTCAGAGGGACATTATTCAATATTTGGCTTCTCTACTGAGAGAATAAAAAGCTAATTCATACCACTGATTTTCCAAAGACTGATTCCTTAACTCATTAGAAATACTGATCTGCTTGTTATGAGCCTGTCCCACAGGCATAAGACCTTTTCTCACCATGATAGCTGGTACAAAGGGAAGGATGCATTCAGCCTGAATTACTGTATCTATGGGATCTCTTGTGTGCTTGATTTCAGCCTTGTTTCCCACACCTTCACAGAAATGGCCACACCCCACTTTTTAAATTGCAGCATGCATCAGTTCCAGGCCAGCCGGACAAGCTAGATAATGCCATCCACTCTGCAGATTAGGAGCACAGCGTGGGACAGCCAGATGTGCCTGCGACACAAGTTCCATTTTCCTCACAATCAGTCTGGCCAAAGCAGGTATGATTTTCAACATATGATCACTGAGGGCTCAGAAAGTATATCTTCCCTCTGTCCTAACCCATACCCACAAGATGCTTTATGGCCTATCCTACAGGATGATCCGTAACTCTGTTTGGGTAGTAACTGCTGATGATTGAATCTATAAAGGATCTTTGTAAGATAAATGCAGAGTAAATGAACACTTTTCTCCCAACAGCTTTCTTTCCTTCCACCTGCCTACTTGCAAAAGAGGACTGGCTGCATTCAGTATTTTTTAGTGAGGAGAGGGATGAAAAACTCATCCTTGACCACTGGCAGGGACCAGGCAAAGAGCTTCATGTCTTTCACAACTGACATTAGAGAGTTTATCTTGTAGAAGACCCTGGCTATAGGAGTTGATGGATACATTCAGATCCCACTCGAACAGGTCTGTCAGTAGAAAGGGGTGAAAGGCCTGCACCATTTGCTGAGAAGATGGCAGCAGTAGAATGTGACCATCCACACATTTTCTCCTGATTGTGCTGAAGGGCTGAGCAAGCATCTGGCATGCCCATAGATTTGAGAGGCCCAAAAACTGGACTGAGGCATAAACCACTACTCATCACAAAGGCTAAGGAAAGGAAGAGTCTGAAGAAGCTATTTGGCTCCTCTGCCAGTTCAGGTGACGATCATTTGTGTTGTCAATTTGATGAAATTTTAAAGAACCAAATTGTGCTGGAATTATCAAATCACCTAATCAAATCTCTTGGGTCATAATTCCTACTCTGGCATTTTATTTGGCCCACAGCCTTGAGTTAATCACCATTCCCTGCCTCAGTTTCCTCACAAACAGGAATGGATGCATTCAAATTACACTCACCTGAAAGGCACGCTGTAAAATTTAATTAAGCCATGAAAAGCACTCTGCAATTGTGAGATGAAAAGGTGCCATTAAAGGCTTCTGGTATTATATTTCACTAAGACTCTAAGAAATATTTTGGATGGAGTTAAAGAGAGAAAATAAAAGGAAAATAAATCATAAACATTGCAGACTAAATGCTGCCCACCCCTTCTTATCTGTAACTCACAAGGCATATAGATTACATCTAAATAATCCTTTCTATGAAAAAACTGTCCATACATTTGCACACAAGATGTAAGGACAATGCCAGGTTTATATGAAAGGGAATATACATGTTTCCTTGCACACCCTCAGTGAAGTTAAAAGGGTTAATAAAATATAAGTTGAGATCAAAAGAAATCTGAGGTGACATTTTGGCCTTGAGGCCTTCTCTTGGCTGTGGGAAAACAGAATGAGGCTGCTCTGCAACCTACAAGATGAAGTACAATTAGTGGTGTTTTCGGACTGCATATTTTTTTCTAGCTTAAATCTGTAGAGATATAAGAATATGCAGCAAAAGCATTATGAATTTAGTTCTTCCAGTGGAGAATTACTAACTGTTAAAGATGGAGACAACATGAGAAAATTCAAAGTTATGTAATTAGAAAATTATACCCACCCAGATCAGAACCAGATAAAACATTAAAATCATAATTATTAAATGTACTCAGAAGGGAAGGGTTTGGTGTGTGCAGCTGCAGTGTCATGCACACATCCCGAGGACAACTGGAGACAGTTGGCCTTTCATCTTTTGACTCAAGACCTATGCATTACAGCACAGAGAACCACACACTCTATCAAACACCATTATTTACATAACACAAGGCAGGGAGTAGTCATGGAATAAATCAATACTTCGTGATATTTGTTACAAGCCACATGGCAGCCGAGCATTTCTAAGGCCTTACCCAAGGTCTGGCTTGAAGGGAGCTTATTACAGCTATATTAAAATTGCCTAGTAAGTGAGGTTACCAGAGAACTGCATTGAGCCTTTTTTTTTTTTCCACTGGACTGTAGCAGAGCGAGGGCAGGGTTCTCATTTACAGATGAGCTCCTGATCTGACCCCCTTCAAGGCAGACTCTCTTCTGTGTAAAAGACAAGGTGATCTTTGCCCACTGCCCCCTCACTTATTCCTAAGAATAGGTGTGATTTCAGATGTGGACAATTGTCCTAGATTGAGTGATACAACTCTTTAAAAAACATGTAATTGTTCACTACTGACACTGCCTGTACAAACTCCTGGTTGGAGACAGCAGTGTGGCTACAGTGGGATACCATCTTCCTAAAGGTCCCTAGGCTAGGAGGATTGATGTGAGAGGTGAACTTCCAGAGGACAACAAAGGTGTAAATACCTATCTCTCTTTACCAAGTATATGAAGAGCCTGGACACCTAGCTCACACCCACAGGCTAGATTCCTGAAGTTTGATTATGTGAATGGTAAATATCTCAGACAAAAAGCTTTGGGCACCATGACAAACTCTTGTAAAAGCAGCACCATTTTTGGTTTAAAAATTATCTGACCTTCACTTTCCCCTGGTCTTGGAAACCAGGTTTCAGTTAAAAAACACAATCAGGAAACCTAGCTAACCTCTCTAGGTTCATTCTGCCAAAACATATTCCTTAACATCTCCAGTTTGGTGAAGACTATGTTTTAGAACACAAACAATGCTTAAAATACAATGTTATCAGTTCCAAACGCCAGAACAGCACAACAGTCAAAAAGCCGCAAATTCAATGGGACAAAGCCCAGGCTTTCTCTTTGCTTTTGCTCAGCACCTAGCACTTGATTCACAATTAGGCCTAATAAAGTATCTAAAATAGAAGTGGCAGTAATTGAAAAATACGGTCCACTATAGTGGAGATATGCCTATTAATAATACTCTAAAAATCACTAAATAAAAAAATTCTTCTTCAAATGTAAGAGACAACTTTAGTTGTGTAAAAAGAAACACAGTAAACAAAATATCTCATTACGTTCTTATGTCTGTAGTAAGAATATAGGCAATAGGTAAAGAACAAGCAACACAGATGTGTGAGACCAGTAAGGAATCTCCACTGAAGTCAAACATGCACAGGAAAAAAATAATCAGCAAGAATCATGAGCCTGCATGAAGCAGTAAAAAAAAGGTCGAACAAGGAACTTGCCACACTCTTACTAAACTGCCAAACAGCTAAAATTTTAAAAAATTGATATATGTATGATACATTAGACATTAGTAAATCATTTAATGGAAAGTCACCTGAAATACTCAAGTATGCTTGTTTAGATGCTAGCGTAAAACTGAGTCTAAAAACTTTAAAATTCAGCCTTTTCTTTGTTCCGCTGCTCAGAATTCATGCATTAGTCATCTGCTGCCTCAGTTACATCAACACATCTCTTTTTTTTCTTTTTTTTGTTTCACGGCTTTCTTACTCCATTTTTTGAAATGGCCATTTCAAGTATTTTTTGTTCTTTTCATGCTTTTCTTTCTCAGCTACTTGGTTTCCACTTATAAATCAAATTCAAAACACCATTTTAGAGCACTGCAAAACACTGCCCTTGGACCTCTTTCTTTTTACTACTTCTTTCACTGTTCCTGCTCCTTAAAAGAACTATCAGGCTTGTTTGGACTATCTCAGTCTTCTTTCGCTGCTGTAGTCTTTATTTTTTCACCTTGACAAGAAGCATGTTTATGACAGCTTTAAATTCACTTTTCCTAGAAGTTTCCCATAGAACACTCTCATGTTCTATTGCTCAACCATATCCCCATGCCTTATTTCTGCTGTTTCACACTTTTGAGATGTCTGTAGACTAAATCTTCCAGAGCAAAGAAAGCATTAATTGACATAAGCAATTTCTACTGTGTAGCCTTGTGCACATCCACAGTGTCACATACACTAACCATGCACAAAGCCCACCAAGGACAAATGATTTGAGGGAACTACCCCTTGGGAAATTTGCAGAGACTGTGTTAAACTCAAGTTTTTAATATTTAAGTAATATTTAAACACCACTAATCAGGTGATACAAAAAGTTGATATAGTAATTAAATTTGCAGAAGATGCTAAATTAGGAAGTGTTGCAAACATAAGTGAAGACAGAGAAATAACATAGAGGACCTGAGAAAGCTTAGAAATAAGGGCAGGAAATAACAAAATGAAATTCATCCGGGAAACATGCAAAGGTACAGTACATCTGGGGGAAATATTTCAAAATTAAATACCAAAAGTAATCCGATCTTGTGGTTCAAGGTGTAAACTGATTGCCACAGCTGAAATAATCCTCTCAACCTTCCTGCTCAGCAACATATAACTGGCAACGTACATTACGAAGGGTTTTGAAAGATCAGGCACAAGTTATTTTTGGAGGCAGGATGCCTGTCTCTTATAGAAAATCCCTTGCAACATCTATATTCAGAGAAATAGCCAGGTTCATTGTTGGTTTCAGCCCAACAGTTACCTCCATCCCCCTGTTTATATGCTTACTGACAATTCAGCACAGACCTATGACACAGTGGCAGTGGTACTAACAGAACAAGTTGAAAAGAACAAGGGAAAGGGATGCCAGGCTAGTTACAGGGTGAATTATCTGGGCTCTTAGTATTTCCAACCTCTGAGAAACTGCCTCTGCTACTTTTCAGTCTCAGAGGCCACAGGGACTGCTACACCAGACAAGCAGTAATGTCAGAAACACAGATCCAGACACTCAGTTGATGTCAGTCAGGGCTTTTCTGCTGACTTCAAAGTGAATAGCAAATTTAATGTACGTTTCCAGTGAAATAGGATATTGAAATTCTTCAGTGCTGCTTAGTTTTCCATCCTCAGGCTCACCACAATCAGGAACTAGAGAGGAGATGAGGCTTTGTACGGCATTGATAAAACCACAGCAAATATATCACAAAGCTTTGGCCCTTGAATGCTATTAACTCATAGAGAAGCTGGAAGGAGTTGAATGGAAATCAATAACAATGAAGGATCTCAAACAGATGGACTTTGAAGAAAGTCACTATCTTCTTTTGTTACACATAAAAGACAAGAAATGTCATTAAAATAAATAAATTCATTACAGCCCTATAGCAAATTAGTTTCTCTCTGTCTCTGCTTCGGAACAGAGTGTCTGCTTAGGAATTACCTTTCTACTGCAGCTCTAAATAAACAGCACATATATCCTCACACATTCCCTGCCCTGTTCTTCCTAGATAAACAGTCTGAACTGGAATGAAATTAGAGACTGAGATGAGTCATTGGTTTCACTGCTCATTCAGATCTGTTCATTGTCTAACCCCCACCCTGTGTTCAGTTGATTCAATTTATTATGAAATTCCAGAGGTGCGAATGGCTGGACAATAGCTTAAGGAGTCTTGCAGCTGGATAACCTCTCATTACTGAAGTGTAGTATGGTTCCACATGGGCCAAGAACAGAATTTCATAGAAAGTAAATTGAGATTGAATTTCCTTCCAAAAAGATTTGATGTAGCATAAAGAACAAATCATACACTTTTTCACAAGAATTTTTGAGTCAAGTTTACAGTTTGTGTCAAGCTAAGTTGACAGCCTTTGCTTCTGTCTGATCAGTATGAAGCTATCCTCCTGCAGTGCAGCTATCCTTAAAAAGTCATACTGAAACATATAAGATATCCAGCTCCTGATCTTATGGAAATTAGTTTTTTGAGGGTATTTCTCATAGCAAAAGGAAGGGGAAAAAATAAATAAAAGGAAAAAATTTCTCAATAATTTCATCATAACTGTGGTCAGCTTGTTAGACTGTAGTAGTTCGGAAGGTCTAAGGACAATATGTTAATGCAACTAAAAACATCTAATGAAGAAACTGTTAACATGCAGGTACCAGGGAGATAAGGATGATCTCTGGTTAAGCACAATACTAGTACCTTAAATGATCTGTGGCCTGTTCCTCACTGTGCAATGTATTTCCTGTACAAACCCAAATGGCTTTAGAGGTACCTTAAGTACCTTAATTCCAGGTCCATAAAGCTAGCACTTTCTCAGCCACTTCTATTCATGCTTCAAGCTATGTACATCTACAGTGTATCTCACAATAGGGGCCAGATTTGGAACAGAGGAGGGAAGGTTTTTCCAAAGCAGGCAATATTATTACAGACAAGTGGCACCATCGCATTTCATCAGGCATGTATGTCTACAAAATCTTCTCCAACCAGAAGAGGGAGATCAGTGGTTTGAGATCTCTGGACCAACACTTCATATGAATCACTTCAGGTTGGCTTAACTTGCATTTAATCATCAAAAGCCGCACTGAGGTTATGAGTAGCACCATTATGCACAGTCAGATATCTTTGGCTCCCCATGGCATGTAGGTTTTCCAGCTCTCATGAACCTCTACCCTCCACAAGCTCTTTATAGCATATAAGAAGGCTGGGCACGAAGATGGAAATGGAGTCGTGATATAATGGAGTGTGGTGCCTGATACTATCAGGGCTTTTAATATTAGTTTCATTGCTGCGGGGTTTGAGCACTTCCAGCTGAAGTTGGGTGCTGGCATCATCCAACTGTCTGATAGAGAAACCTGCAGGCAAAGTTGTGGTTATAAAACTGGAGATGAGCAGATCTTCTATCTGTATAATGAGCTAATTAAAAATTAATTTAAACATGGTCTGTATAAAGTGCTGAAGCATATGATGTGGGGTATAATCCTATGCTGGATTTGACAACTCACAGCTGCTACTGCATATTCAGTGTTTTTGAACAGAATGATATGTTCCTTCTGTCAGATTCCAATGAGAATTTTCCCTCACTGAGGACTTGAGGATCTGACTTCAGGATGCAGATTGAATGGTTAGCCCAAGTGATGATATGCAGAGATAAGATCCAGAAGTTGTTTAACTGTGTTTGTACAACCACAATATCTCTTAGACTAAGCAGTGTTCTAGAAAGCGAGCATGGATACATTCACTGTCCTTCCCACCATTCTTGGTTCCAGACTTCCTCATGTTGCACCAGCTTGTGTGTCTCAGCACTTTCAGTGATGATGTACCCACGAAAGGTTTTTTGCCTGCAATGCATATAGGCCCCAGGGAGCTATGTGGAAAGCTGAAAGGCAAGCTCTGATTGCTTTCCTCTGCCAGTGAGTCTCAGCTGGGACACATGTATGAGGCGGCAGGAGGTTGGGAAGCAGAAATCAGGGTGGTAGGAGTGCACTCAGGAAGCCATGGAAGAGAAAGAGCTCCTACAATTCTCTCTCTCTTCTTGGACAGGTATCTACCACAAGCCATAATTGAGCCCTGCCCAAAATCAGGTGCTAGTTACTGTACTGCAGGGACACTGGGACTTGGGGATACTCCAACCTCTGCTCCCAGCAGCCAGGCCAAACCTATGATACGATAGTATAGTACTGCTTGCAGAACCAACTACAGGAAGAGTTGGTCCCTTGCTTGTTTAACAACAATATTGATATAGCCTAGAATGAGCAATTACTGCAATGGACTGTTGCAGTTTGAATGAGGACAACTGAATGGTTGCCTTGGCTTGAAGACTGAAAACCATAGATGTGATCCAGCTATATGAAACAAGATGGGAATAAAAGGATTGCTTCTGAATACAATTACTCTATGTGATAATTTTTGAATCTGAAAAAAACCACTATTACTGACAGTTCACTAAACATTGGTATGTTGGTAGTTTGTTTACTATATTAGTAAACAAAACATTTTCATTCTTGCTTAATAAGCATATTAATCATAAAGAGATATAGCCTAGAAACACAATTAGGTAAGAATTATACATGACCACATACACTTTTGTGGTATTACCAGTACAGAATCACTACGAGTCTTGATAGAATAACCTCAAACAGTCCAAGGAAAACATAACAGCAATAACAAAATAACTACCTATTTACTAGAAAAAACCCTTGCATATTAGAAAGCTTTCTCAAACAGCATGAACACATTTGGTCTTTACTCACCACCCTTATCCTGCCAGTGTTCCCAAAGCAGGAATGGTACAGAGGTGCCAGGACTCTCTCTGAATTGCAGTAGAGATGCCCCGGGATGGTCATCCTCTTGGATTAAGAAATAGAACCATGAAAAACGAGTAACCTACCTGACCAAGACAAGCAATATTTAATTTGAAAAAGAGCCTTCCATTATTCCCGTAGAAACTCAGTAGTAAAAATCAGCATTGAGTAAACCCATCAGTTTACTGATTCTAGCCAGCTACTGTGTATCACTTCTTAGATTCTCATGGGAGTTCAGAAGAGGAGAGTTATTTCCCACAAAGGGTGCATCTGTTTCGTCAGTAATGCTGTCACCAAGCTACCTTTGTTTTGTGCTACCTACAATGATTTTTCATAACATTTCAAACTAATATCAAAGTAGTTGCTTTATTTTTCTGGCATACATACATATGCAAGATGAAGAGCATAATCACCAATTACAACCCTATGTCCCAAAAAGACACTCCATAGAAAGGCCAGAGTTCATCTGCACAAGAGATGGGTTCTCTTGTGGGCTCTTCAAGAACAAATTTCAAAAAAAGCTAAGTAACACTGAAAACCTTAGAATCTTTTGTTCTATGTTCATAGTGCATCTTTTCTTGCTCTGTCATAAAATGGAATGACATGTATATGATATTAGAGAGATGACCACAGTACAAGAATATATAGAGAGCAGCATACATCAGAAGAGATTGCATAAAACATTCCTTCCCAACCTTTCTTCACATACACATGCCAAAGATTTGATAATCTCAACAATGAACTTAACATTTACCAGATGAGACCTGATTGATGTCTTCCCTGTTGGAACTGGTCAAATTTTTAAAGATTGCCTGTTACAAAAGGATGAGAAGTAATACATTAACTGTTGAGCATAGTACGTTAAAAAACAAAACCTCTTCATCATAAGTAATACTCTCGTGTCCTGTATCTCACACTTCAGACGTCTCTTTTGCATGTTACCCTTATCACATGTATTTATTGGTACTTTGTACAATCCATTCTTCAGTCATTTCTCCAAGACAATAAGATTTAAAGGATGACAAAACGCACACCATGCCTATTCCTTCTTGAGACTTTTATACACAGAGAAATTTTAGTAAAAATAAATTCAAATATCTGAATTCCCTTAGTGAATTTGTACACAATGATGATTAAGGATGTGTTGGGTTTGCATGGCAAGGCTCTGGAAGTGGGGGAGGCTGCAGGCGTGGCTTCTGTGAGAAGCTGCTAGAAGTTTCCCTTGTGTCTGACAGAGCCATTGCCAGCTGGCTCCAGGATAGACCCACTGCTGTCCACTAGCAACAGTGGTAGTGCTTCTGGGATAGCATAGTTAAGAAGGGGGAAAAAACACCCTGCGCAACAACAGCTGGGAGCGGAGTCAGTCAGAGTCACCCCACTACAAACAAATTCACCAGGAGTTGTCTGGAATACTCTTGTAGTCCAAACTGTTCAACATGTAGGCTTATCACAACAGTTTGCCACAGGAATAAGCAGAGCAAGGTTCCTATGTCAGTTAACTCACACTCAAGAACAGTTTTGAAAATTCACAGTTCAATTGCCTAATCTTTTTTTTTTTTCCTGCTTCATCTGAAAGGGAACAGTAGATTATCTTACAGCAGATTTCTTTTTTGGCTGTGGTTAGATACTTGGAGAGCAGTATAATCTTGTGTAGGGTCCATGCAGCACTGATGAGAGGTCTGAGGTAGAACTTGATCGAAGACTTTTGATTGTTACATCTTTCACAGGCTCCCCTTCCATAGCCTATTTTCAAGTGAAACTCCTGTTTAGGAATACCCCTTCAGCTTATCTTTTCAGAAAATCCTTGTATGTGACACATCCAAAGCATATAACTGCCAAGAACAGTCTTTTAGTTTCCTCTTGCAGCAGCACCATTCCGGTATATTGGGAACACAAAACAACAGAAGTATTTACAGGGAAGACTTTAATTGTTTCAGTTGGTTGGGTCTTTTTATTTTGCAAGTTTCTATACACATTAAGAATGTCTACATGTTTTCTTTTTCTTCTTACTTGTTGAAGAAACCATCTAACAAGCTGGGACCAAAATGGAAAGAGTGTAAGAATGAAGCTACAGTAAGGATGTGATTTCACAGACAGCTTTATTTAGTTGAACTGAAAGGGACAAACTTTCCTTTCCACAACCTCACCTGCCTGTCGTCCACGCTTTGTGTCAGCACACATAGTTGCATGCCTCAGCAGTCAGCCAGATCAGGTCCCCAGCACAGCTGCACAGCTGCATGTGTGCTGCTGCTGACACAACACAAGGACAGGGGAGAGATACCCTTTCACCACCACTAAGAGATTAGTCACAGCTGATACAAAACTATACCCAAGTATCACCCGTTTTGGTGAAAAAAGGAAAAAAGAGATTCCCATGTCATTTGCTGCACAACAACAAATCAAAGTACCGATAAATAGTTAGTATTTGAGATACCTGCCTTTAAGATACCACAGCCATTGTTAATACCAATGTCAAACAAATGTTTGTTTCAGAGGTCGGACGATAAATGAAAAAATTCAACCAAATTAAATGAAATTGTAATAGAGGTTTTATGGACAGGGAACTGCAAGGTTTGAACATTCATTTTTCATTACTTTCATCTTCATCTCAGAGAATGCTGCTTCCAAAACTATATTTAATATTGGTGTCATGCTAATTAGCATTACATGAAAAGCTGGCTTAGAAGGCAGATCTAAACAAAATGGTGGAATAGAAAAGGCAATATACTAGTGGCTTCAGCAGAATTTGGATGAAGACTTTAACATCTTTTTCTTCTGTTACCTATCCCCCACTGTCTGCTAAATACACATGGAAGATGGCAGAAAACCTTCAAGAGGTAGAAAAAGACAAGTCTAGGGGACTACAGAATGAGTACTGCAAAGTCAACTATTTTTATTTTTAGAAACAGACATTCTTACTATTGAGGAAAGAGAATAATTTAAACCCATATCAGAAGAATTACATGCTATGAGAAAAAGGGGCAGTTTCCTCTACAGCAGTTGGCACTAGCCATTATCAGTGTAATGATACCAGACTAGATAGATCACCACTCTGATCCTGAACAACTTCTATCCAGCTTCCTGTCCTTCACCTCACCACCAGTGGCACAGCGCCCCAAGCCTTGATTCTGCAAGACATCAGGTTACAGACACAAGTGCTCTGTTCTGCAGTAGGATATACAACGGCAGTTCCCACGGCCATCACGAGGAGCTGTGTGGATACCTTTTGCCAGGAAGGGTGGGGTGAGAGCACTTGGAATGCAACTACTGAAAGTTCAAGTCAACAGGTTTGGAAACTTGGCAAGGACAATGTAGACAAATAACTCAAGGTTTGCAGGGCATCTCCATGACTGGTATAAATCAGATGAGTCCTCCTGAGTTCAAGGGAACCTGCCAATGACGACAGATGAGCACCCACTCCTTTGCAATGTGCATCTGAATCCTGGTATCTGAACTGCTTGGATCTCATCCAGCTTTCTAGTGTTTCCTCCAGGCCAAGATGAAAACCATGCAAAACATTCTGCCATTCTCAACACAGTGAAAAATAAAATCGCATTTGATCATGAAAGTTGATCCTCCATTTTTGCACATCAGCAAAGATATGAAGAGATGTAAAAAAGAAGGAACTTCCTCTCCTTCTTTCAAATCCCCACCCTCTAAGTGCTTTCCTGCTGCTGACAGAAATGAAAGTCAGGCCTGGATGAATCCAGTGGAGATACCCAGAGGCACCAGAGCAGTGCTGGGCCCCTCCCAATGCCACACTGTAGTTCAAAGCCTTGAAAGGCTGCAGAACTCCCACCGTGCTGCAGCTCAGCTCCCCACACGAAGAGCCATATACCTAGCAGTGGACTCTCTTCTCAGCATTGTTTTTACTAGGACAGTAGGTCCTTTCCTTCTCTGCCTTCTACCAGTATAGTCACATACTGCTGTCATGGTGCACAATGAAGAGCAGTTCTGCTCCTCCTGCTCATTGAACGTCCAGCTGCAGGTCAGTGCCAGACAAAGCTTTACTGACTGCTTCTGCCCCAGCTCCCTTTCCACGTGCTTGTTTTGACCACTGCTTTTCTAGACAAACAGATTGGCATAAGGATTTTTGAGACAATGGAGCCTGTAGTACATGGGAACCTTGATAATACCGCAGAGATCAGACATCATGCCTTAAGATGCGATGCCACTCCATGCATGCTGTACACACGCAGGTCAGCCTCACAATGTATGCACTGCTGTGCCTGTGCTGTAGATAGCAAAACAGCTTTCCTGAGCATGCTTTTTTTCCTAGCAGTCACTACCACCTGTGCTGAAAAAAACACCCAGCTGATGTGAAATAACAGAGAAAGCTTTTCTGTAAGCTTTTCATATGGAGCATTAAGACTGTAGTGGGCAGTTAGAGAGGACATCTGGCAACTCTTTCATTAGCTGATGAGATTTGGAGATGCCTCCATGTTCACAGTGCAACAGATTGTTCAGTTTTGGACCTTGCAGTCTGCAAGACTACTGATTCAAATAAGTATGAAATAAAAAGGTAAAATACAAATGAATTAAGTCAAAAGTAAATCAAACCTTTTCAAAACTTAAAAGGATTTAATCCAAATTGAAGGTCATTCCTTAGCACAGTAAGGACTCAGCTACTTAGATTGTTGATTTGGCCAATATTTTGACAACAGCAAAAGATGGCTCCTAGTTGCAAGACCCAGCTCTATTAATACAACCTTCCAAAACAAGTGACATTCTCAAGCATCTGATCCAGCCTGTTGCAGAAAGTCAGTCAAGGCCCAAACACGGCACAGAGATTTGAATCTTACTGTACTTCAGGGTTGATGGTGGGAGGGTTCAAATATCAAGTTCTAGGCTTGTTTTGGTATAACTTCAGTAAAACAAACACAGTTCTCTAACCCCATCATTCTCCCAAGATGATGTTGTGGTGTGTGCTGTAGGGCTAGGAGGAGAAAGGAGTGGAGGAGGAGAAAGGAGTGGAGGAGGAGAAAGAAGTTTCTCATTCTTCCCTATTGCTCTTCTTCCTGTTTTCATATCTGTTTAGTCAGAGGATTGTCTTTCCACAAGCAAACTACTAGAAACAAGCTCACTCCAAATGTATGTTCTCTCATGTTTCAAACACTTGCTTTGTTCTTGCTGAATGTTTAGTTACAGCATGAAAAATGGATATGTGGAATGAAGACATTTCCCCTTTGACTAGCACATTTGCAGAAGGTATGTCAAGGATCTGAGGCAAGGGGTATGGGCAAGCTTTCAAGAAAGTTTTTTCCCCCCCCTTCTCCTTCACTTGCTTATTGGAAGAGCAATAAATATCAAGCAGACAGACCCTTCTCACAGTTACAAAGCCTACCTGTAACTGAGCTGGATAATTAGCAGCGTTGAAGATGATATATGACTTTCATTACCCTTTGGGACTTGAGACTAAATGAGGACAGAGCTAATTGCCGTGCAAAGCAGTTTGGCATGAATGAGAAAAATGCAGGCGCTGTCTCCTGCCAAAAAAGGGCCCTATTGCTGTTCTGATCTCATGGCTGGTTTTTGCCGCAGGAGTTCACTTGGTGTCCATAAATCATGGTCTGCTTACAGCTGAAACTGCACTGAGTCATCAACATGCAATAAGCTGAGTGACAGATTCCAGCCTGACTACATTAGAACTTCAGACTTAGTCCTCCCCTCCAACACTACCCGTACTTAACAGAAAATTAAACCCAGACTACACAGACATGAAGGCTGTGAGAAACACAAGGCTTGTTTACTTGACAATAGTTTTTAAGACTGATGTTTCCAGGAAATAACATCATGCATTTTGAAAGGGTAGAGGGCCACAAGTACTGAATTTATAAAATGCTACAGCATTGGTTTGTCCTTCCTCATGTAATTGCTGATTAAAATGTATTACTCTCCTTTAATGATCTAAAGTGGCACTTTGTCATCTTAGTTCTTATGGAGATAGATTTAGTCAGCTAACTGAGAAAATATTTTGCTGCTCTTTAAAATTAGGCCAGAAGAACCTGAAATTTGATTGCAAACCTGCTTCCAAAGTGACCTGGGGCATATTAACATCCATATTGTACCCTTAAGAAGTGTGGGCTTCTGGGGAATCTAAACCATCAGTGCAAAAGAGAGCCCTTGAAGATACTCTTTTCCTCTTCCCATTCTGTTTTACAAAAGATCTTTTGCTTTTCCCTAAAGGTACCTTAGGTCTATTTTTTTTTTTAATGGAAGAGATTGTGCTGAATTTGCAATATGGTATCCTGTCAGATCCTAATCAATTAGCCCACATCAGCTCAGTATAAGGCAGATACCAATTTAACTCACAGAGCTAAGCCTTCTGATTTTCTCTAAGGGCAGTCACATAATTCATTCTTTGTAGTGCCAAATTATATTTGACATTTAATTTAAAACTCAAGGTACCATAATGCAAAATCTCACTAAAAATAATGGTGATAAAGCAGAGGAACATTTCATTTGACAGTGAGGATTTTTTTAGCTTATTTATGCACCCAAACTTTCCCCCTCACCCACCTATCACAGCCCCAAACTCAGGAGTGCTGGTTATCCAGTCAATCACTTTCAGGTGATTTTAGCCTCCACAGGTGCTTGCATACCTGCGGCACTCGAAGGTGAAGCAAACAAGGTGGCTGCTGGTCACCTTTTGGTAGGTGAGCTCCCCCCTCTGGTGCCCTCCTTTCCTCTCCTGTTCCTCATGACACATAACCTCAATTTTTCACATATTCTTGCCTCTGTAGCTAGTTGAAAGAAATGTTTCAATAGAGTGGCTGGGCAAACTGGAATGGCTGTGTGTGGACTGGGAAAGGGGAAGTCAGTTTGAAAAGACTGAGTTTTTCACTTTTAGAAGATCAACAAGAAAAAGAAAAGTTTAATGCCTTCATTCACGATTCTCTGTCTTGCAGTAACTCCATTCACAGTGACCTGGCACAATGGAAGTCTGTTGGTTCATGAAGCATGTCTAGACTCTGACAATGTCAGCTTATGCATAGATGATAATAAAACCCCCAGGTTCTTCTCTTTTCTTGAAATGTGCAACACACTGTGAATCCATAGGGAGTTCTAGCCATGGGCTCAGTCAGCACTTCCAGTAACAGTCAAACTCTAATAAAAACACTACATGGAAAAAATGTGCAGCTGTCTCTGTCAAGGTGAGTGGCTTGTAGGGACTGACTTTCTGCTGGTAGTGTGCAAAATGCTAAGCAGCCAGTGATTTGCCTGCCTAATCCGGAGCAGCTCTGAGAAGAGAAAGTAATGGATAACAGCAGGCTCTGCATCGTTGAGACCATACCATATAGCAATGAGTAGGTTGGTAGCGCAATCCTTCTGAGAGTGACTCAACTTTTGTCCTGTCAAAAAACAGCTACTACTTTGGAATAAAAAGAAGTAAGTGTCTAATGTTCTCATCCTTTATGTGTCAGATTAGCTCTTGGGGAAACAAAACAGAACAAAAAAAAGCCAAACCAACCAACAAAAATAAACAAATAACAAACCAAACCAACCAAACAAAAAAAAAAAATCACTGGTTGCAACATGCTTCACAACATAAGATGGATGACTAAAATTCTGTGATTTTATTTACTGTGTATTTCAATCCCTTATTAAGATGAATACAGTCTAGGGCTAAACTCTGGTATTTTTAGAGAGAGCCTGTAGGCCTCAGGTTAGGAATTCTTGCTTTATTTCACATTTGCATGTAGGTGCCTGCACACGCTACAGGGAGTCAAACTCAGAACCTCGCCCATGTCAACAGATCCATTTCTTTTAGTACTTGCTATATACTTGCATCAAATTTCATTGTGGAACATGAAAACACAAACCGCCAAACTCTTGGAAAAGCAACATTTCAGCATTATATAACACAGAGGCCCCTTTCTATGTGTGTATCTTATAATTCAGCTCTTCCGGACTTCCTGAACTGAGACTGTATCAAGACTTTTATTTTCAATAGCAAGGATTTTGGTTTTTAACTGTATGAACAAGAGTACCTTTCAAAAGTCTAGATAATTGCTTTCTTAATATTTTATACTATACTCTGGCAAAGAGTTCCACAGTTTACTAATATTTTTATGTGAAAAAGCACTTCAATTTGTTTAAGCACTATTAACAACTTTAAGAAATAGAGATTAAATATTCCCTATTACTTTTTCATACAATTTAAGATTGTATCAAGAGGAATTATGCAGCCTTCACACCTGTATTTCTAAGCCCATTTTGTTTGAACTTTTCTCATATGGAAATCTTTCCAGAAACTGGCTCACTGCTTTTACCTTTTCCAAATCTTGTACATAGGGTCTTTTTGAGTTGAGGGTGAGGTATAATTTTCAAGATTTTGACCTGTTATAGATTCATATCATGAACTCAATATTCAGTATTGTCCTAGAACTCTTCGCAGTTGTGTAGATACACCCATAACTGCTCACCAACTTAATAGCAGTATTTTGACACACAAAAATAGAAGTGCACAATATTTTTAGCATATTTACACACAGTAAAGATTTTGCACCAAATTCTTGAGAAAATTCAGTTTAGCAAATACTTTTTCAGAATAGTTTGAATGTTTTCAGCAAGGAAATTAAGAAAGTACTAATGCAATTGTATTACTGTAAGGAAGCTGGATTAGCTAAATAGCCATTTTAGTAGCCTATTTATATCATTAAGTTCATACTAGTGCAGAGACTGAAGCTTTAAAAATAAGGAATAGTTTAAAATGGTAGTAAAAAGTGCACAGTCACTAAATACCTAGATTGGAAAGCTGACATTTTGTACTGAAAGGCATCTTTAAATGGAAGAGATAAGGGCATTGACTGAGACTTCAGACCCTCGGTTACTTAAGTTGGTTCCAAGTGCTGAGAACTTAAACAATTTTACTGAAAAATAAATACATAAATAAGAGTCTAACAAATTTATCTTTCTGAAGGTCTTATTCTCTTTTAATATGTAGGATTTAGCATTTTGCTTTGCAAGGAGTCTATCAAATATAGGGAACTGACTTCAGAGTCCTTGAATTCAGTAAGGAAGCTGTGTTTTAATTACCCTGTACAAAAACATTAATGATAAAATCCCCTTATAAATACAAACAGAAAACTAAATCATAGGGTAGGAAGCCATAAGGACTGGAATGTAGAAACAGAAAGAGGGGATACAAATGATCTTATGACACAAAGTCTAATTTCCGGAGAAAATTCTACTTCAACTTACAGTGATGTAAAGAAGGCTGAGAAATCAGCTTGTTTCCTCCTCATTTAAAACACTGTCAGACAAATAGATTATGGAGGTTTTTTGAATCCTTTATGATACAGGATTTTATAATTAATAGCACAGACACATTTGCACCATTCTTAATCATGGATATTTGTGCAAAAATTTCAGCAAGCTCTATTCTGTTCCAGTTTAAACTCATTTAAATTCTTCTCAGCTCCATTACGGAATAACTTTTCACACAATTTAAACCTGTGTTTGACCACAATTCTAGGTCCTTATCATATCTGTATTGAGAGGCATTTTTCAAAGCACAAACAGCAAACCCTTAAAACAATTTGAATTCCCTGGCTACTGTCTTGTCAATCCAATATGAGAAGCTGTGGAACCTTGTTTCTTGTCACTGATCAAAATACTTCTGAAATTCCAATTTAATTAACACCACAATATTCCAAGTCCTATAAGAAGCTAAAAATGCTTTTCAAATGGGATAAGCAGGGGTTGCTCCTGCTTCATATCCAATAAAAATAAATTTCCTAGACACAACAAGTAAAGTTTAGATTGACCAATAACAAAAGATGAAAACTATTTTATTTCTCGCTTTATAGTTTAGGAAACAAAAGCTGAGAGAGAACAAATTTTTTGCCCAAGATTGCCAAGACTAGGCAAAAAAGGATAAAAATTTAATCCAGGTTTCTTCAGACTCATTACTGATCCTATATCACACAATCATTTTGCCCAGTAAATGAATGGTAGTCACAGCCTGACTACTAAATTCAACAGGAAGAGCTTTCGCTATTTCCAAAGGGGATTTTAATCAGAGTCCATTGGTTTGCTCAATGAATATAGGCAAAAAGAAGCCTGCAGCTAGAATAAAGCTGAAGACATGCCACTGCAGACTTCTTTTTTAAGGCATCTCTAATTCATTGGCCATGAATAATATAATATTCACGGAGTCCCATCTGGTGTTCAGTTTTGTGTATAAAAATACTTTGTGTTGTTGGTCCAATAATTCCAACTAAAATGGTAAAGTGATATACAGGTCCCTGAAAACAGTAGTAGGATAAAACAAAATAACAAATTGAATAAAGGAGAAAAAATAAGCTTGCTTTATTCTGTAAGGAATACAATTGATGCCTTTTAACCTTACACATAAGTTCCACACCATTGCTTTTTAAAATCAGCTGAAAATCATTTAAAATCAAATTGATTTTGGCTTTTACATTCAGATGTACTTCAGCTTTTCATTTACTGGCCTATATAAGTAATGTCTTCAGCCAACCTCTGTTTAGAATGGGTTGAAAATCAGTTTGCATGTTCACATGCTTACTGGAATTTTCTCATTTCCATTTCACTCAGAGCCAATCACAATCAGATTAACTTGCTGGGGAATATGTCAAGAGGCTGATTTCATGGGTGTTTTAGCAAAGAAATGGTTCCTAATATAGTGAAACATTTTTTGCTCATAAAATGTTGTCTATTGCCCATTTTGTGTCAATAAATGGGAAGACAGATACTCAGAACTGTTCATATTTATTCTGAAGAGCTCTTTTCTCCATCACATGTAGACCCATAACCAATCACCAAAGAACTGCAAAATCACAGAAAAATATTTCCTAGTCTGCATCTGCTCCTTTCCGCTAACAAAATCTGGAGTATCTGTAGCCTTCCATGTATGGAGTGGTAGGGTAGGCTCCTGAACTGGACACTCTTCTGTTCACCTGCTGCCATCCAACTGTGGACCATTTGGATTGGTTAACTGCAATCCGAACTGACATTTAGTCATCTAGTCGGAGAGCAAAGTATGCTGAAATGATGCAACATAACACACTATCAAGGCTGTAATAGGACATAGAACACCTGCCATTGACTTGGCTAGAAAGGATAAAATTCTCTGAATTGCTTTGTTTTCAACATTCTCTTCCCCATACTCCTCACATATCCATTTTTACTTAATTTGTCACTGATGCTTTAAAAGGAGAGAGAAATGGCATGGTTGGAGAACAAGAAAATGCGAAGCAGATGCTCAAGTTCTATTAATGACTCTGTCGGTGACCGGATAAGCTGTTTATAGCATTGTATCAAGTTCATTGATCTAGATGGCTTAGTTTTAGGTTTCCAAACTGAGAAGATGGAAAACTGTCTGTTTTCCACTGTCAGTCAGTACTTCAACACATCATCTTCAAAAAGAGTTAGAATGAGTCTGCAATTAAGGTGGTAAATATGCCTCAAGCTCTGCATCTGAAAACTCATCACTTACAATTAAATGGCATCAGGAAAATATTGACTGTAAACTCACAGTAATTCAATTTACTTCCCTGTAAACGAGAAATTAAAAATGCATCACGAGGAGAGATGTTGTGAGTTCAATCAAAGCTTTAAAAGCCTGTGCAAGTCTCAAATAAGTCAAAAATCCACATGCAAATACTACATTGCAGAGATGATGAATGGAAATGGAGTGGGAGGTTATATAACCTGATAACACCAAGGATCTCAAAACTATTTAACTATTCAGCAGTGAAAAGAAGTCAAGGAGGATCACTGCAGACAAAGACTGGAAAGACAATATAGAAACTGACTTGTGCAGGCTGACATTCCCCTTCAAAGAGTATTAGCACTAGAGAGTTGCTACAAAACTATAAGTCTTTAGAAACAAGTCTGATTTAATAAATATTTACTAAATTGTATAAGAATTGCCTGGCATCAAGCTATAAATATTAAATTGCAATATAAATATTAAAAGAATGATGTTTTTCCAAATAATCAATTTAAGATTATAAGAATTTTTGGATTAAACATAAAAATAATAAAAAAAAAAAATCCCTGAAAGTCAAACAAAAATCCTGACAGTTAGATTCGAAAAGAACAATCCACCCAGAGTTCCTTTCATGTGCCAAAAACTATTATTTATATTGTTTATGCACTTTCATCATGACAGCCCTAACACTGAGCAGAGCAGATAGTCTAACAGTTACCACATTACAAAAGAAAGCTTTTGAAAGGTAAATAAAGCGAAGTGAGGCTATATTTTTGGATCATGGGAGATATAAGCCCATTCTGATATTCTGTTTATATTGATTATATTATATTGTTTAATGAATTTCTGTACTCTCTCTACGAAATAAAGGTTGGCTCAATGAATAGAGCCTGCATTTAAAGAAACCACCTCTTAAAACTGGTTTTGTTTGTGCCTGGAGAATCAGAACGATTCCAGACAGTTTGTTTCATATTTTACTTGAAAGCTCCTGTTCCATTAGTATGACATTGTTTCTGAGACAAAGCTTAACCATAGTGTCTTTCCCCTTTAAAAGGTAATGACACCACCTAAGCAAAAATAACAGTGGGGGGGAAAAAAGACCCCCATTATAGCAAACTGTGGTATTAATGAAATTCTGTTTGTATTAAAATTTTCTTTCAACCCCAGCCTTCCTGTTCAGGGGGATAGTGTCAACCTGTCAAACTTTTAATCAAGAGCAGTTCATTGATGCTTCCATTATGTCAAAAAGCCTCACCTAGGTGACTTCAAGGGGAGACAGCAGGTCTGACTTTCTCAACATCCAAGGCTATGAATTTTTCATTTCTTACCCCACAACTTTTAATTTCTATGTGAATAGATACAATGTATTTTTATTGCATTAAATCTATAAATAGTGTACCTTTCAATGAAGTTGTAAAGTCAAGAGAATGAAAAAAAATGTAAATACATGAAAGTCTAGTTTCTTAATTTTTTAGATTGGAAAAAGGAGCTATTTAAAAGACTGAAATGTATGCATTCAGAAATTCTTTTAAATGACAGCTACTGCAGCCAAAATTTCACAACACAGCATCATGATTCACAATCTAGAATCTCCCTAGAAATTATTTCACTGATGTGTTTTATTTGCAGACATGCTGATATTAAGGACATTATTCAGCCGACTAAAGAATCATTACTTTATTGTACAGAAGTCAAATTTGGGGCCAGCTCCCAACCTTCTGCAGTAGCTGCTTTCCAGCAATCAGCAAGACTGAAATGTACAAAAAGTCAGTTTAATAAAGTACCTGTACCATCATGCTCTGTTGGCAGAATGCTTGATTTGGAAAACAAAAATAAAACCCCCCACATGGTATCTTTACAATGCCTTCCTCTGCAGCTTATCACTTACTAACCTGCTACAAGTGAAATTATAAGGGAAATATGACTAGGAAAAACTCCCTGATTCCAGGGAACCAAAATGATTTCTAAAGTGTGTTAAGAAGGTGGTGGTGGCTGAGAACAGTCTTAATACAGTTCTGATTTCCATCTCAGTGTTGGCATTGTACATGGTTGACCCCATGTGAAAGGCAGAAAGTTTGTCATACTGTGTGCTGCAGGCAGAAGACAAGTCCCAAGCGACTGTACAGTTCTCTAAGGTTCTCAGTTCAGTCCTGCAAAAGTTTGACTGGACTTCTATAATAGACCTTCTTCTACAGTTTATACCATAATCAGGAACAAAGTCATACTTTTGCACACACTGTAATATCCATTATTTATCAGTGAAATGAATTTTGACTGAAAATACTTTGTTGCTTCATGATCAGGAAGTGAAGTCAGGGAGAATTATGATAACCTGAAGGTATGGTTAAAAGAGCCTCCAGATCTCAGGTTTTAAGTAAGTTGCAAAGGCATAATAAGGGGGAGTGTACTACATAATCCATCTAAATAATTTACTCCTCACTCTTCTGCCAAAAGAAAAATTCTCATCCGAACAGTTTGGTGGGGTTTTGGGGTTTTTTTAAACATATCATGTATAATTACAAGGTGACTACATGGGTCATTTATAAAGCCAAACAACAAGACCAGAACTCTCGTAATGTGAAATGACCAGCTAATTACAAGACTGGTTTAAATTATGTTCCTAGGTATTACATGTTCTTTCCAAAATGGGCTGGATATCTGTACTATTTATTCAGCCCCAAAGACCAATTTCATTCTTGCAAACATATTGCACATTTAAAATGTAGCAAGGTTTAAATCATCCAAGCTTATTGTTTTAACTTCCAGCATTTCATTATTCTACTTAATGGTTTGCACATTGTTTTACACAAGTACAATATAATTTCATTGCATGATGTAAAAAGAAAAAAAATCCATGTCCCGTTTGCTTCCAAAAGAGATGAGAAGTGATGAGACAGGAGACCTAAAGTACAGAGATGTTTTGCCTACAGACAGGAAAAGCTGAAGGTTGTTCAACATATGCTTAATTGGGAAGATACACGCTCAGAATATTAGCAACATATATACATCTGAATTAGTCCACCCCTCAAGATCGGATTGGCAGAAATATAAAGAAACTGAGCCAGCCCAATCTTTCTCTCATTGTAATCAACTGGAACGTTGACAGCTTTGACTGGGCTAAGAGAAGGTCCTGTGGCTTCTGCACTGAAGCAGGTTTTGTAGCTGGGGATCACAGCTTTGAAAGACCATCCCCAAGAGTCACACCATGTGCCTGCGAGTATTGTCAAAACACTTCTTGAACTCTGGCAGGCTTGGTGATGGGACCACTATCCTGGGGAGCCTGTTCCAGTGCCCAACCACCCTCTGGGTCAAGAACCCTGCAGTCTCTGCCACAGCTTGCTTCTCTCCCTGGAGCACCTCAGGCGGCAGAGCCTGGGGGTCAAGAACCACATCAAAGTGGTTTATTTCATGATCTCTCGGACCTCAGGGGCCACTGGCTAGAGAGATGGAATAAGAGGTCCCTGAGTGAGTGGAAAGCATTCTGATGAACTGCCCCTGCAAAATGCAGATATTTGCCTTTAGCATTGCAATGAGGGATTAAAAATATATTTCAAATTGTTCTTTTATGTGCAATATAAAAATTGCTTTTTCACAAAAATATTTTTACCCAATATTTCCACAAAGCATATCCACTGAAGCACTGTATCTTCAAAGCTATTTAAAGATGGGTACTTCCCAAGTGCCCTCAATTGCTCCTGTTCTACTTGCTGTGACCTGTTGCATCATGTTATGAGATATCAAACTGCCATCATGTTCCATTTTAGAAGTGATTACACTTCATTGGTGGGCAAAGTTGCTGCTTGCTGAGTGTTTGGGAAGTTTGATTAATTAGTGCTTATGAAGTGCTTTGAAATTCTTGCATGAATGATGTTACAGAAACACTGAATATTGCTGGTGCTATACAGGCAGGTACACGATTAAAGATTTGATGTTGCAAGGTGTGGCTGGGCCTTACCTTCTCTTTGGGAATATGTTCTGGTTTCCTCCGAATTCCCTCTGGCAAGCTAGTTCAGTCTTCCAACCAAACCAAACCAAAACACTTCAAACATCCTAGGGTAGGGGAAAATAATAAAAAAAAGATTAGATGAAGGGTATTTCTGAGAACTCATTGCCTGTCTAGGATATTGCACCTCTAAGGTGGTCTGATAAACTTCAAGGGCACCTTAGTGATTAAGTTTATTCTCAGACTAACTGCATTTTCTTCAACTTTTTTTTTTTTAAATCAACTAGAGCTCTTTTAATTTCTTTCTCCTCTGGGTATTTTACATAGACACCTGACTATTATTAAAGCTTCTTCCTTAAGCATCTTTATCTGTGATATCTTCTCTTTGGCTGGAGACACCCACCTATCCCCCTCCCTGATCTCTCCTGCCCAAAGGGAGCTGTTACACATTGTATCCCTTTCCATCACTTCTGACTATGAACCGACAGTTTCCATCTGCTCTGAGAAATGCAGCTCCCCACAGGTGATTCGTTCTCGGCCAAGGCAGGAAGCTGTAGGGCTCAGCCCACAGCCAGCCTTAAAAGACCCAAGCTGAAGGTAATTACTGCACAGGCTTACCTGTTTAAAGATTTGCCCAACTTGCTCATTGCCGTCGTACTTGGCTGTAGCCATTACCACACTGTTGTGGCCCTTGAAGAACGTGCTGCTTCATAAAGCAAAGGCCAAGATTCCTGCCCAATACACAGGTGCCTGGTGCCATTTGAGAGGCCATCAGGCATCCAGGACAGATGCACAGGAATAGCTGACATGACGCAAGACCTAAAGTACACTGACACTCACCAGGGTTGCAAATGGATGCCAGGCAGGCTAATCTGCAGTAGCTAAAACAACTCTAAATGCCAATAATGAAGCCACCAAGTACTATCTGTACCGTTCAATTTCCCTGTTTTCTGTTATTATTGAGGGCATTCAAAAGGATCAGCTGTATTGATACTCTGTGTTGATCACACACTTCACATACTTTTTGTCTTGCTTACATTAACCTAACAGACTATGATCTCCTAGTGCTATCTTTGATTCAAGTCACAGCATGGTGTCTTGAGTTTCATTTTTCTTGCTCGTTCTACTCATTTCACATCCTGCACCCAGTAACAATTTTTAGTTCTTACTTTTCATAATACCTTAATGGCTAATTTCATACATACCATTCTGCACACAGTAACCTCTGGGGTTTCAGTCTTTTGCACTTGCTTAGTTTCCAAAAAACTGCAAAGAAAAAATATTGGGTTTGCCCCAGGCTTTAGTGGACAAACTTACCTTGACTGCAAGACCAGAGTCTGAGTGCATGTCTCTATTTAAACCACGGAAATATTTAGCATTTAGGAGGTTCAAAATAACCAGGCCAAACACCTTTATCTATCTGTCTGTATGTCTATCTATCTATCTCATCAGTTTCATGACTGCTGCCAAACTGATGCCATCTTCCTATCATATTGTGTATTTTCAGGAATATAAATCTCATGCAGAGGTTTTTAAAGGTAGCAAATTTTTTCAAATACTTAAATGAAGAGTATCAGAAGCCTCTTGCTTGGTCCCAGCAAGTGAGTTATCACACATTTCAAAATCTGTACCTTCAGCTTTTTTCTGATTGCTCTTGTCTGTTCATCTTCCAAAAACTGGGTAATTAATCTACTGTGCCATAAAGCTTCTTTCATTAGAAATTAACAGGTCTATTCTGACCTTTTCCCAGGGCTGGGCTGGAATTCCATGAGGTGTTCCTTGTCAATCACTATATTCTTTGCACAGCTTGCACTGTTCCATGTACGCTTTCAACTGGGTATTCATGCCTGGCCTGTAGATACATTTCCTGGCTCATCTCAGGCATGTCTCTATCTCCAGGTGTGAAATATGTATCCACTGCATGATCTCAGCTCTTAAATCTTCTGGGATTACTGTTCAGCTCCATTTAAAACAAAATCCATGCAGTTCTTCATTCACTTCCTGGGGGGTGGACACAATATTCTGTGGCACTTACTGCTTTCTCTCTGGCTGACCATGGATTGCACATTGCTTTCCTGCCTGTCACACACCATGCTGTTTTGTCAGACTGCCTTGAATGAATGCATTTAAAGAACTAGAATCAGTAGTAGATGAACATCTCATTTCTCCTTCCCGGATATACCAGAATTTCATCAATAAACACTGCAGTCTGCACCTTTACACCAGAGCTGTTTCTACTCCCCTTCTTGGTCACACCCATGCTGGTGCCTTAGGTGCATATAATGCTTTAGGTACTTGTGTTCCACTTTCAATTTCTTCTCTCAATGCCTTTTCAATCTAATATTTGGGTATTCTCACAAGATTCCATATCGTTTTCAGCAGCCAAGAGAAGTCCAATGCCACAGATCCACAGTTCACTCTCATTTTGCCTTCATTCAACCTCATGTTTTGTCTCCAGCACCCATCCAGAAAAGTCATCACAATATCATGCTCATTCTTGCCTATTATTTTAGATTTCTTTCCTATATCAATAAAGATATCCTCAGCTACAATGTTGGCAGCTAGAGGCACAGTACCCAGTTAATATCAAATATCTTGGATTTGGAGCTACACTGCTAAGCATTTGTACTCATCAATACCTACTAGAAGGCATGGCAAAGGTTGTCAAGCAGCTGAATAGCTCTTCCTCTTCAGCATGCAACAGTTATTGATTCCCTGATTTCCTTCTTAATTCTTCAACCACCTACTCCATCATGATAGGATATATCCACACAGAAAATAACCCACGTAAAAAAGGACACAGATGGGAGTGGACAGAAAGGAGGTGTACACCTGGTCCAAGCCAAGTAATTACTCCTACTTTGCCAACTGAAATCACATTGCCATTTTTGCCAGTTTAACAGTAAGCATCTATTTTACATTCGGCTCTTTGTTTCAGAGCAGATGTGTTCATTCTTACTTTTTAAACTATGTCACCTTTCCTTCAACGTAGGCTTAGGTTAATAAACTGTACATCAAGTGCTGCTTAAAAGCTGGCTTCACAGGATGATAACTGATGAGGGAATTGCTTTTAATTACTGTACAAGTGAGTAGATAAAAATCACAGTCCTAATAATCAACTCCAGAAACTGACAGCAGCGAAGTCTCACATTTCAAATGTGGATTATTTTTTCTTTCAGCATTCAGCTACAGAAGGCAAATGTTAGTGGTTGGATCATCTTCTGTAAGCAAGCCAAAGTTATGTGTAACATTTTTGGATGCTAATAGGACACAGTTCTGGCAGAACAGAAATAAGGCTAACATTAAAGATTAGAGCAAGCTTGGAAAGGAACTTTCCAGACTTTCAGAAGAACAATAATCTCACCTACATCTGCTGCTAGAACTTTAAGTCCAAGAACAGAAAAAGCAAACAACTTGCTTGCATAGGTATCAAGAGTCAGAAAGAGCATGAGGCTTCCCAAACTGCCTTCAAAACCAGCAGCATTTGGCCCATTACTATTCACCCCAGGCTAATGTATTTTTAATAGTTCACCTCCTAAAGAGATACTGCAGGCCATGAGATGCAAATTTGTCAGCCAGAACTGAGCAAGTTGGTGCTCTGAAAAATTTCAGGGGAGAATGAAATAAATGAAAGTAGGATTACAAACGGGGTTTGGTGTTCTAGTGAGAGGAGAAAAATGCGCTCACAAAGCCCAGTAAAACTTTCTTTTTCTGGTTTATTAGGTGTTTGCAAAAAAGTCTCAGTTGCAAAGTACAACATGTTCTTTTTCTGAAGACTCATCTACAGCACAGAGGCTCTGATAAATCAGCTGCTTTCTTTTTCAGCCAACTACGCAGCGTATGGGAAGCTGAGGCTTGTATTATGGCTTTGTAAGAACATTAGATATTGCCTGGAAGCTGCCGTGTGAACTCCATTTTGAATGTATTTCAGTGCAGGTTTTACAATAGGAAAAATAAACACTTAGCAGCTCAGGAAACCAGGATCTAAAATACTGTAGACATGGATTTGTTTATTTGTTACTTTCCTGCTATAGATCAGCCTGTCAAGATACCTTCTTCATGTAAATATTTAAGATCTACAACAAAACAGTTCTGATAGAAAAAAGAATTAAAAGAGAGAGAAAAAGGAGGATGCAGAGTATGTTAAAAAAATACATGGATGTGGCTCTCTTTGTATCTATCAAGTTTATTCTTTACTGAAAAATATTCTGATTGTAAAGGTGTTGCATCTAGTGAATGGCCCTTAGTTCCTTGAAACCACATGTTCTATAGATTCTAAGTTACCATATTCCTTTTCAATTTTTTTTTTCAATGGGGCAATAACGTGAGCTCTCAAAAGTCCACATGAGAAACTGAAAATCCAGTATTTGAGAACTTGAGAAGTTCAGAATAGTAGTCATCTGGAAGTCTCCTCTTTTCATTTCGGTAGAGGATAATGTTACTTCACGCCATTTGGCTGCAAATGTAAATTACACCTTTTTTCAGTTGTTAGGACAGGATAGAAAACCACATAATTCTAATGAGTCATAAATGTTTCACCATTTTTTTCTTCATTTAATTCATATGGTGCCAACACCTGTGAAAACAATCAGCATCATAGCTGTGTGCTCTACTTAAATTTGCTTGAGGGTATGCTTGAGTAAAAGCTTTTATATCTCATTTCTCTACATTATTAACAACATGATGCCCTGAATCATTCTATAATTTAAGTATGCTCATTTCATTCTCAGCTATTTTATTGGGACTAGAAAAGATGCTCAAAGACTATGACAGTCTTAAAACAGACACACACACATACCCATTCCTGATTCTTACTGTAACAAAATATCTATAACAAGATCTTCACATTATTTTTTATGTGCTTTGGCAGTTTTGCACCTTGAATTACGAATCTAAACTGTTAGTACAAGAGCCCTACTACAAAGCTTTCTCCCAACAGGCATTGCAGCCATTGCTTTAAGGTGAGTTTATTTCGTGAGAGCGACATCTGGACTGATCTGAATTTTAAGCTATTGCCAAAGGAAAACATATTTGTTTAGCAATTGGGAAAGAGCAGTGGTTGGAAGCCTAGTTCTGGAGTCACTAGATGGTGCCAGAGAGGAATACACAATGGTAACTGCAGTCCTGCTTCAGTTTTAGCTGGGCAATGGGGTGGTTAAGCTAATCAGCAGCAGAGGTGCCCAAGTCAAAGGTGTGACATTTAAAAACACACTTCAGTGTCTGAAGAAACAATTTAGTGACTGCAGGATATAAAGAAAAGCCTAAGTCCTATGGACTTGCAGTGGACATCAGGCCTGTGACCACCTTGGGGACTCCACCTGGCATCTACACTACCCTAAAGACTTAAACTGAACAATCTGCAATGGGCTTTTACCTACAATTTTATAACATGTGAAGGAGATACTGTGATATCTCTATTTTTCAATGGGATCATGGTTCAAACTTCCTCTATAAAATTCCCCATCTAAACCCATGCAACATAGTAAATATGGATGAGTGAGCATAGGGCATTAAGTTTGAAGGTGTAGAGACCATGGTATTTCCCAAAGAGATCTTTTCCCAAAAAGCACATTCCAGTGTTAAACAGCATATTACAAGTAACCATCTAGGGCCCCCTTATGATCAGAAAGCGGGCCCGGGCCAGAGCTGAAGAAACACTTAGACCAAAATGTTTGCTGTTGTGATTCACTGCATTAATTCCCTTGTTATCAGAAGTGGGGATATCCTGCTAGTAGTTTAAACTATCTACCTTGAATCCTGAGAGCAGTGCGGGTTTCAGCAGGGTCTTAGGTAAGGACTTAGACTGTCATAGGTCAGCAGCTTAAGTCAACTAAGACAGTGCAGCTTTCTCCCAGCACTGAATCAGGGTCTCACTTGCACCCATGAGGATGTGAAGGCTAAGCTGACCACTCTTTCTGTGCCTACAGAATTTCAAAACCTTCAGGTAGTTAAAAATAAGTGGTCTGCTAGTAATTTCAAATACAGTTATTCCAGTAATCTGTACATTTTTTTATAGAGAGCATTACATTAAAAAAAAAAAGGGAGGGGGGAGAAAAGAAAAAAAAAAAAGGCAGCACTCTGCCCTCATGGATAGATCCCTTAATGGATATGAATCTATGACTACTCACTAATGCCCTTACTGACAGTTTGCACAAAAGACACCAACAAGCACTAGTCAGAGAATGAGCCTTATTTTTAACTTTGCTTCACTTCAGACTTCTTCTCAAAAGGTCTTCCACACAGACATGAGACTTTGGAGAAGTGGGAGGAAGCATGGAAACCAATCCTACTCACAGAACATCTATGTGCCTATCTATTAGTTTACAACAGCATGCACCAGACCCAGTGTCACTCACTGCCAGATGGGAATACACAGCAATGTGACTAGATGAGACCAAATCTCAGCCAAACCTTTCTCCACATATTTCAATGCTGTCCATTTTTAAAGATCAAAAAAACAATTGCTTCTTCCAATGTCATCTTCTTCTAACTTCCTTCCTCTTTACCTACCATATTTCACTTGAAATCCTAAATGAAAATCCTCATGATTTAGACAGAAACTATCTTCACCTTTATGGGAAAGACATTGCCCTTGCAGAATCCATTCAAAAGGCCACTCCACATAGCAGGGCTGTGCTTGCTTTAGGTTGTTTAATTTTCAGTAGTTTACTCAGCTGAAAGTCTGTTTGGTTTGAATTGCTGCTAGGATATTTAGAAAATATGAAAGAAATATATTCTAAAATTTAACCGAAATTATTCTCCATGTTCTTGAAGACATCCAGACTTCCTGACCAATATGGTACCCATGAGATGCAGCATTTTTCATGGTGCCATACATGCATTCTTAACTTTGAAATGGAACAAGAAGAAAATATTTGTACTGGCTCTAACTTAATTTAATTAAAGGAATTAATTAAAATAGAAAAGCTCTCTTAGTATAGGAGGTCCTGAAGCAAAGAGCAGAAAAGAATGAGCTTTACCTTTGTGTCTCAATAAAACCAAGCTGCTATTGAAATGCTCAACTGAAAATCAGATTTTTTACTTATAGGAATACACATTTGCCTGACTGTGAGCTGCAAATCTTTCATAGTTTCAGTTCTTCCACTGTAAAGGCAGCTTCTGTGCTAGGAACTTTAGGAGGACAGTCTTGAAATGTTATTAATGAGAACTGAGTGTATACCTCATATTTGATGTAGGTGCACTCTGCCTCCTAATGGAAGTCGCATGTGGTTTTCCCCCAAAGTATGCACTGGTAAGTAATGACCCATCATCAGGCAGTGACTGATGACAATTGATCATATGGCCATCTACAGCAGCAAGAAATTAGAGTAATCTCTCAAGAGAATAATCAGAGAACAATTTTCCAGGGTCATTACTAGCAAAGAAGCTTGCTGAAGAAGAAAACAGTCTCAGTCTTCACTCTGGATTTTCTTTTCTCCTCTGGATTTCATTTTATACACTAGGTCTACATTTGCTTTTAGAAAATTTTATGAGGCAGACTGAAATGTTAAGGGGATTAAGGAATGGGAGACAGTCTTTCACCTCCAAGTCTTCAGTTCAAATCCGGCTTAGGTTGGTAATGAACAAGAAGTATTTACCATTGCTGTTCACTGTCTGTGCAAAACGGATTGGTGGTTCTGGCTCAAGTCCTAGCAATAAATGTGCATGCCACAACTGGCAACTCTGTTGCCATTCTCGGTAGACAGCGCCAAGAATTAAATGAACATTGGGAAGCAGAATTACCTCTCCCCCACTACAGGCCAGGGTGGAGGCACACTGGCAGGAAAAGGCTTTGCTGCTGCCGCAGCAGGGCTGTGCTACAGCCGAGCACAAAGACACGAGTATTGTGAGCTGTCAAACTAGTAGCTTTTTAAGGAACTGAATTTACTAATTTTCTTTAAAAATAATAATTAAAGAAAATATCAGGTGCTGTCTAGTGTGGGGCAGATTAGTGACTCAGACTGGGCCACGTTGTTCCCTCTGCTAAACTATAGATTAACCTGCCATTATAAAGAGATTGAAACGATGTAAATGCAATGGATTGCCACTACATAAGGCTCTCTTGTCAGGAACAGTGCACTAGGACAGGAAAAAAAAAAGAAGATAACATCGGGACCTTTTTTTCCCTCAGCAGTCACATGAGAGATCATTTCTCAGTCTAGGAGACTTTGACTGGTTGATACCAGAAGCCACTAGACCAGGAAGTGTGTTTTCCCTTAAATGATAAACTTACGAGTAATTCCACTGAAATAAATGGAGTCAACCACCCACGCAGAGAAGCCTAAAAGGAAGCAGTGCACACCCCATTCTTTATCTGGCCAATACTGGTAAGAAAAAATTACTAAGGCAAGCTAAAAAATGCCACTGCGCTGCTGTGCCAAGGGCATCAGCACCATCAACAGGAAGGGCACCGAACAGCCTCACACATGATCACAGCAAGAAAAGAATGCAACCCAGGCCTTAAGCCTTGGAATGATTTTACCACTGAACAGTGCTGAGTGAAAAATGCATGAATTTTATTCCAAAAATTAGCAAGATGAGTCAAGAGAATAATGATCTCAGTCTACACAGCTAGATGAATTTATGGTGATGCCATCTTTTCTATTTCATAGGATATTCACCATGGATCCTAAAATTTCTGTGGGTTTGAACACTTTATTTATCCATATTTTATTACCACTGTAAAGATAATTATCACAGCATCTTCATGCTGAAAGCGATTGACAGATTTTGCTACTTTCTTGTCAAGATGCCCATGTTCACCATATTCACCCGTCACACCAACCCAGAGACTGATGATTGTGCTAGCCTATTATTAAAAGTGTATTACAGTGCATTGATGCTACTTCTCTCAAGCAACGTTAATGCAAGAGGCATATTTTTAACTTACAACGATACAACGAGGCCTATTTCATTACAATTACTGACCTTTTAACATTTTACTCAGACCGTCCATTCTTAGACATAAAGAATACTCATGAAGTCCTCTCACTTCTTATTTTCCATTATTCTAAAAAGATGTTGTTCACCCAGCTCAATATTATAAAGCAATTGGTGATTTTCAGTAACTGTACTTGAGATTGATGAAACTGAGACAATATAAAGTGCAGACAATTTTAGGGAATGCCGAGTAGCTACTTTTCAACAACAAAAGAAAGACTCTCAAGTTGATAACTCAGAAACTAACGGACTCAAGAACAATCATTGATTGTGAGGATCTCATGGTAGAGCTCAACTGGCAGCAGGCAATGAATGAAACATACTTCCCCAAATAATATGACACAGAAAAGCAGAATAATTAAAAAACACCGACCTTGAACATGCTTCACATGTTAAATGCAATGTACTGTTGAATTTATTTTTTTCCTTGTTATCAAGCAGGACATGGTATTTTTCTATAAATGCTCCTCTGGGATGAACTTGTTGCCTTCTGTCATTGGAGTTTTGGCTCAATTCTATGATACTCAAACTGAAATGTGTTGATCCTGCAAAATAAGACAATTTTTAACAATTAGGACACTTTTAATACTTATGAGGGGAGAAATTAGCCTGCAAGTGAGGAACACAACAAATGGATAAAATATACTGATCTCTAATACCACTCCATTTCTTTTTTTTATTTTCTTTTTTTTTCATTTTCTTTTTTTTTCTTTTTTTTTTTAGGTAGAACTTGTATAAGCCACCAGTTCTAGAGCTTCCCTAGTGACTTAATGGTATTTTAAGTAGACACACCTGGAAAACAATAAATCTTCTCACTCTATCCAACAAAATGCTTGCAAAGTATTTAAGTTTTAGCATTGGAGCAATACCTTTTAGTTTTCTTTGCTGAAGATAGTTATCTTGCAGCAGTTAAGCACATGCTTAATTGTTTCACTGTGTGCCAAAAAGCTTATAAAAACCTACAATGTCTTTATATGAAATAACATCAGTTCTGTTCGCAAAACACATGCAACTTTCCAGAAAATCTAGGTTCAGCCATCACAATCTGAATTACCATGCCTAGATCCTCAGCCTACACAAACTGCCAGTGATCCACTGACTTTAACTGAGCCTACAACCCATTGAAGATACAGCCTGAGGACCCCAAATGGTGCTGTTAGTCCAAATGGCTCTCAAAGGCTCAAGACTTGGAGCTCAGTCAGAGAGGTTGTGCTGGATTTAGTGATAATGGCTTAAGAGGTTACCTCTCCCAGCTGTCTGCAGAAGTCCCCCACCAGCAGCTGAAACAGAGCCATCAGAAAGTGACACGGTCCAGCCCTCATCTATAGAACTCTGAGCCAGCACATTAATTTTAACTGCCAATGGTCTGAAAACTGTAACAGTTGATAAACTGGCACTTGCTTACATCTGCTGCCTCCATAAGTACGGTGGGGGACTGGGGCAAAGTGGCAGAGTAGACATTAAGGGCAGTAACCTCTTCCTCCACCCCAACAAAATTAATAGCACTTGTTTGCCAGAGCCCTAATCTGCTCAGAGTGGAATGGTATGTTGAAAGAAGCAGCTCCATTTAACTTCGTTTGGGGGGGAACGGAGAGCAAGGATTTTCTACGTTTCATGAGGCAGTGAATGGCAAAGAGCTCGTGTATATACAGTACCCCTTGTAATTTTAATTCACATTGCCCCCTCTCAGTGAATAAATCTTGTTAAACCTTATCCTCTCAGAGACCATCTGGATGAAAACTATTCAGGAAACGTCACCATTGGTACAAGAACTTAAATCTCACCATAAATCTCAGCATGTCAAAGGCAAGCATGCATGCCTTAAAGAAACTCTGCAGCTGTGGTTGTAGACATGTGTGTGCAAACGGTGCCTCCCAAGAAACACACAGTTACATTTCAGTAACTCTTAAAAACAAATGAAAGAAAACTCAGGGATTTTCTCATTTTCAGATAGCTTTGACCTATTTTTAATATAAAAGAAACAAAATAATTTAAATAAAAGCTACATACAATTTACTACCCTATTAGAATTGTACTGCTTCAAATGATCTCCACCCTTGTCCTTATCTTTCTCTGATTACTTTTCCTTCTTTTCCAAAGTACATGTGCTAATGTGGCAACCTATGCTGAAAATTAGAAATCATGATTACTTTACTCTGTAATCTGATTGCCTGTATAGTTAGACACCTGCCTTCCTGGCAAATTTCTTTATGGTAACAGGGTATGAGCAGGTTGGCCTTTTAAATGCCAGATACAGTCAAAACAGCTTTGATCTGAGCTCAGTGAGAGCACTACAGCTCATATTCTCCTCTCTCTCTATCCCAAACCTAGTATAACTTTTTATAGAAAAGGCTTTCACGTTTAGTTCACTCATTTCAAAATATGGCAAAACATAATGCAAAATTTAGATGGCAATCCAGTAAGTGAAGCAAATGTGCTTCATTTTCACTCGTTTCCATAGGGGGGAAAAAATCCAAAACAACAAAATATGTGGAAAAGGGCTGAAATTATTCACTTTTGGAAATTTTGAAAAATTATTTCTGAAAAAAAAATCAAAAGGAGCTTATTCAGAAATAATTTTTCAAGTAAGGAAGAAACTTAATAAACATAGGTAAATCCCAAGCAGAGCATTTAATTTTCATTTAAGCAAAAGATTCTACTTGACTGAAACTGACATTTTTCAGTTTTCTGAATTCTGAAAAATTTTCACCAGAACTGCCAGATAATAATCAGCTACTTTTACACAATAAAAGTTTCGCTGGCTGAAGCCATAGGATATTTCTGATACGTATGACTGTACCAAAATTGATGAGCCAAGCTTTCTTCAAAACCTGTGAAGGTTTCCTGATGAGTCAATAAAGTAAGCTAATAGTTGAACTCAATGATTTTAAAGGTCTTTTCCAACCAATATAATTCTATGATTCTAAGATCTGGACTTCACTCTTTAATTCAATACAAGTGAACCTGGTTTATTTTTCCAAGATGATCCAGTTCCATGCAGCTGCATATCACCACTGTAAAGCATCTCAGTGACCGTCACTACAGCAGACATACCACTGGTTTGCTAACACATGTTCCTGCCTGACTACCTACAAAAAACAAACACAAACGAAAAAAGAGCAGCTCAATTACCCTTAGAGCTAGTAAGACTGCCCTGCTAGCTCCCTGCAAAGCAGTCCATCCTTTCCCCACAAGTGCAGGGATACTTACGACTGAGATCATTATCTTCAAGCTGAATGTGAGTCAGCAGTGCCCTGGCAGCCAGGAGCACCAACCGTGTCCTGGGGGCATCAAACACAGCATTGCCAGCTGGTCGAGGAAGGGGATTGTCCTGCTCTACTCTGAGCTGGTGTGGCCTTACCTCAAGTCCTGTGTGCAGTTTTGGGAACCACAATATAGAAAAGACATTAAGCTCTTAAGAGAGTGTCCAAAGAAGGGCCATGAGGATAGTGAAGGGCCTTGAGGGGAAGCCATATGAGGAATGGCTGAGGGAACTTGTTCTGTTCAGCCTGGAAAAGCAGAGACTGAGGGGAGACCTCATTGCAGTTACAACTTCCTTGTGAGGGGAAGAAAAGGGGCAGGCACTGATCTCTTCACTCCTGTGACCAGTGACAGGACTCAAGGAAACACCATGAAGCTGAGTCAGGGGTGGTTTAGGTTGGATATCAGGAACAGGTTTTTCACCCAGAGGGTGATTGGGCACTGGAATAGACTCCCCAGGGAAGTGATCACAGCACCAAGTCTATCTGAGTTCAAGAAACATTTGGATAATGCTCCTAGGCATAAGACTCATGCAGGGATAAGAGTTGGACTTGATGATCCTGATGGGTCCCTTCCAACTCAGCATATTCTGCAATTCTGTGAAAAGCAACGCTGTCTGGGCCTCAGTAAAGGGGCTTCAGCATACAGTTGTCTAAGAACTGTTGAATGTACCAGTTGTATCCCTCACAAAGGAAACATTTGGTAGCTCAGAATCCAAGACGCTTGGCGATGTTTTGTTGACATGTGAGGTGTATTGTTTCTTATTTTTAAAGCTATATCCTATGCTGGACTCTTATTCTGCCCAGAGGACTTTGTAGACCGAACTGGGGAGCTAAATTAGGAAGAGGTACTGTTTTTCTCTGCCTGCATAGTCAATGGATGAAGACACATGGGCTGAATTACCCTCTGGAGGTGCATATCATTTTCCAGCATCGATGGGAGAGCCTTGGGTGATTAGGTACTAACTTAGGTGCCACAGTAATATGTTTGAATTCAGGTGGCTCAAATCCAGGAACAATTGTTTCTTCGCCTGTCCTAAATTGGTGCATGCTTCTGCTACACATTGCAAAACAAATATCAAATACTAGTAGTTTTCATGGAAGCGATAACAGCTAGTATAAAAGTTAGTGCTTTGAATCTAAACCTAGGTTACTGTTATTATTACAGGAATCCAGCCTGTTTCATATGTCCTTTAACTCAGCTTCAACTGTGCAGTGCTGCGTAACTGAATATACTGTGTAAGATTACTTCCACTTTTCATGGAAGCTTCACCCAGAGCCAGCCACTACTGGAAGCAGGACAGCAAATTTGCAAGGCCAACTTGCTGCTCTGGTACAGTAAATCAGCTGTTTCTATGGCAAGTAGCATATAGATTTTATTTTATTTTTTTCAGTGCATAATACAAGGAAAGGATGACTCAAGCCGAGTTTCACAGGTGAAGTTCAGATGAGTTCAGATCTATTCAATCCCTCTCGAAGTTTCCATATGCTTGACTCAAGTCCAAACATTTAATCATCATCTCCAAACAAAAACTTCCAATGAAGAAGCAGAAGAGGGAATTGTGAACTCTGTTTTCCAGCACTAAGGACTTGAGCACTTTTTTTTATAATCTGTCATTTGTACTTTTTCATACTAAAGGTGACAGTCTAATTCACATATGACCAACACCCATAAATCATGTTGGGGGGAGGAAATATTCATAAATCCATATCAAACAGCACCCAAATTATGACAAATGACATGGCAGTCATAAAATTGCACAAGCACAACTCACCAAGTCATTAATTTCATGGCCGTGGAAAATAAACAGACACATTTTTTTCGCAGCCCTAATAAATTTTAAAAAACTCAAAGAATGGTCCATCTGCTTCGAATAATTTTTAATTTCCTATTCTGTCTCGTTCCCATTAGCTATTCCACTGAGATATTTGCTAAATTCTTTCATTTGCCTCCTCCCATCTGTATTCAATTACTCTATTCCCAAATAGAGTTAGTTTTTCTTTCTCCTAAGTGCAGTACAAAATATCCCCACCTGTACCTTAAAGCAAATGTTATGTGTGTTTTATTATCTGTTAGACTCTATGAGTCATTCTAACTCGATTGCCTGTGCTGAAAGACTTGGAGGGCAATCTGATTTTGATGTTTTCTGGCTTTGGTGAAAAACACCTGCCTGATTCTCATAGCTAATCTATTAACTTGGTAAATGCCTCAACAGATGTTCTAGAATCAGCTAGGGATCAGGGTCTGTCCTCGTGACAGCGTCCGCTTGTAAGCTTGAAATATTTAAATGTTCAGAGATCAGAGGCCAATGATGTGTTTTGGGTACAAGCTTTCACTAAATCATATTTTTTCAGCCAGTCCCTGGAGTGCATTCCACATACAATAAGTGGCTGGAGTGTTCTGACTGAGCAGGCCAACAATACAGGCCTCCTTGAACTTTGAAGGGACATGAATTTCAAGGCAGCATTGGCTTCTTTTATTGAAAAATGGAACACATTTTAGACTGTGCCGAAGCTGTTCCTTTTTAAGCTACATGTCTTTTTTTCCAGTTCCTTTCCTTTCTTCCTAATGAAACCCATTAAGGAAGTATAAGTCTTGGCTTTGAGACTTGCCTTTCCAAGGATAACTTAATGTCTCCAAGGAACCTGTTCTAAACCGTCATCTTCTGTTTGGGTCAGCACTGCTCTGCATGATTCACTTACTGTGTGCCTGATCCTCCACTGTGTTACATTGGTTTTAATCCAGGGTTGCTCTGCTGAGTCTAAGCCATTCCACTCTGTAATAGACCCCAAAACTGCACAGAGTGGCTGGAATCACCAGAGCAGAGCAGATCAACCCCTTGAGAAGGCTTTACTCCTCCCATAGGAAGCGTGGGATAGATGCATGACATCAGTGTCAAGCTCACGGGAACTCCCATTCTGCAGGTTAAGGCACTTTTTTATCCAGCTAGAACCACAAGAGTAACACAAATGAGAAAAGAAAGGCTCACAACACAGAAAACCCCACAGCCTCTTGACAATCAAAGCTGGACCTGAAAGGCTTTTATATCACCTTGGCTTTTGTAAGAAGTGCTCAAACTCGTGATGAAATGTCCCAAACATTTCAAATGGAAATGGCTGAAATCGTCACTGCAAAGATTTTCTCAATGAGATCAAATAAAAGGCAGAATAAATAGAAGACAGGAGACCTCCCTCTGACTTTCACTCATCGTTTGACCCTGTCACTTCAGTTAACATTTTTTTACCTCTATTTCATCTACTAAATGAGTTTCATTAATGCAAACTTGCTTTGTTGTTTTGAAGCTTAATTAATTAATGTTTGTAAAGACTTTTGAGATCAATACACTATCATTACCAATGTATTCAAAATCTCATCTCTGCTCTTATTTGCTCTTGGAGGCCTGACAAGAAGCTTTCACTGTTCCACATCTTTAACAATTCTCAGAAGCAGCTCTGCTGTTAGAGCTCTCATATGAGTGATCAGCAGATGGAGTTGGAGGAGTGAGAAGGGAAATGACTGATTCATACTCTTACTGCTGTTACACATGCCACTCTCTAGAAAGCAGAAAATATGAAGGGAGGTTTGATAACAAATACTTAATCATTTAAAGGAAGACACTGAAAGTGCAGAGAACTGCTTATGTGTTGTCTGAAATCATTGCATTTTTCAAAAGCAGCCTTTTGGGAAAGCCATCAAGTTGGCCTTCAAGTCTGACAAAAGCTGGAAAACGGTTTAAAGGTGAGATGAAAGAGGAGAAAAAAAGAAAAGGTCAGTAGAAACAGTGTTTCCATCTGAGGATCTATGTCAAGGTAAAAAAAAAGATATTTTCTGTCCGTAAACAAAGGTGGAAGAATTTGTCATTTTTAACTTACCTTCTTGGAATAGTTTCTTCCTTCAATTTTCAGACTGTGTTTCTGCTAAAATTAAATCTACTCTTCTGCTATTACTAAGAGATTTTTTTTAAAAATGAACTGGTTACAGGAAAGATACAATAAAGTTTGAATTTTAAAGTATAATCCCTGCAAAATTTTCTTTATATATTAGGCAGATATCATAGAATCATAGAATGTGCTGAGTTGGAAGGGACACATCAGGACCATCAAGTCTAATTCCTGGCCCTGCACAAGACAACCCAAGAGTCACACCATGTGCCTGATAGCCTTATCCAAATGTTTCCTGAACTCACATGGACTTGGTGCTGTGATCATTTCCCTGGGGAGCCTGTTCCAGTGCCCAATCACCCTCTGGGTGAAAAACCTGTTCCTGATGTCCAATCTAAACCACCCCTGACTCAGCTTCATGCTTTTCCTTGAGTCCTGTCACTGGTCACAGGAGTGAAGAGATCAGTGCCTGCCCCTTTTCTTCCCCTCACAAGGAAGTTGTAACTGCAATGAGGTCTCCCCTCAGTCTCTGCTTTTCCAGGCTGAACAGAACAAGTTCCCTCAGCCACTCCTCATACACCTTCCCCTCAAGGCCCTTCACTATCCTCATGGCCCTTCTTTGGACACTCTCTTAAGAGCTTAATGTCTTTTCTATATTGTGGTTCCCAAAACTGCACACAGGACTTGAGGTGACACCACATCAGCTCAGAGTAGAGCAGGACAATCCCCTCCCTCGACCAGCTGGCAATGCTGTGCTGAATGCACTCCAGATATGTATACTTGCTCTTCCCTTCTTGCATATTTTGACATTTTTGAAGTGCTATCACCAGAGGTCAATGTGGCATGATTAGTACTTGTGGTAAATATAAGCTTTTTCTTACAGACTGTGCAAACTGCAAGTGATCTCCAGACTCAAGCAAGGTTGCTTGTTTGATTAAGATTTTGATTTGGCATCCTCTCTAACCTAGAACAATTTATAACCTTTTGTCTGTATTCTACATACCTGTTTTCAGTAAACATTTGAAAATAAAGCTACCTTCCAGACTAACCCAAGAAAATTAATATATTTTTCATTTCATATACATGCAGCTCCATTGACACTAGTTGTGTTGCATTTGTAGATCCTTTGGTACAAAAAGACATCCATAAGTTATAAACCAAGAATAATTCAATATGATGTTGTTATAGCTGTCCACAGCAGAGGGTGCTGAGATTAAAGAGTTAACATTTTGGGGCAATGGGAGCAGATTTTCAGAAAACAGAGAAAGAGGTTTTTTGATTAGTGGAGCAATAAAGGCATTATGAATGATACCTCTGCTGGTTTTTTTTTCCCCTGAAATTCAGGACTTCCAATAAGAAAGGAGGTACAACATCCATGGCAGAAAAATGGTATGTGGTTTCTTGCATCAGTAATTTTACTCAGAAATTGAATTTAACATACACACTAATAAAAACAAATCAGATCCAACAAACAAGCAGACTATGAATGTTCTTCTATACTCTGCCTCTTTTTCCCCCCAGCACTCTTAAATCAGTCTCAGAAATATACATTTATCTCATGCCAAAAACAGCCTTAAGTAAGTAAAAGTGGAAAATTCAGAAATACTTCTGCCAGTGAAACTGGCTGTTACTGCAATGAAAATCAGGTATCTGACTGACAGCTTAGCTTCTGTTGTGTTTCAGTGAAAACACATCCTTGAATTTAGAGCTGTGTAATGACGTTATTAAACTTGTTATTTGAAAATAGACAAACAGCTCCAAAAATATCCTGCTACCAGACACATGTTTGGCTTCAACTCTTTAGTGATGACTGAACATGTCATTAAGTCCCCCCTTGCTATAACTACCTAGCCATTGGTTTTCATAGACCGTTAAGCTTGCTTGTGGGGCACAGTGAGCAAAAAGAAGGGAAGAAGCAAAAGCCCTGAAGTATATGCCCAAGGGCTTGGAAAATCACAAGTCTGAAAAGTTTAACGAGTTACACTGAACTCAGAACATGAGCAAATGAAAATTTTTACCCTTTGATGCACTGTCCTTTATCTATACTTCTCAATCTTCCCCACACAAGGAAAGCCCTCAGTTCTCTGCTCCTTCACTCACACCTCCACAGAAGGCAGGCTTCTCTCCCACTGACCCCAGGAGCAGCAACTGGGGTTCTGTCTTTGAAACACCTTGGAAGCTGTCAGCATCAGCATCAGCTCTCTGACCTACAAACCTGAACAAAAGTTAGAGGAGAAAGTTTGTAACTGGAGTCACAGTGATCAACTTGACTAATTTTAAGATGGAGCTGGAGAAGTTGATCTGTGACAGCAATCAGCAATCCATGGTCTCTTTCTGCTTTCTAGTTTTGACATCAGAGGAACTCCTGATTTACACCGGAATGAGAAGTCACACTTAGGGAGAAAATAGATGGTTCAACAGTTCTGCTTAAAAGCACAGGATACTCGTACTGCAGAAAGACAGGAGGGAGAGGGGAAGGCTAAACAAAAGCCTTGCAGAAGAAAGCCCACATACACTGTGGCTGGCAGTTTGTTGGGTATCCAGGCTTTGACCATCAAAGCAACTGACGTGGCTCCCCATAGACACCTACTTGTTTCAGCAGGAGGTTGGACAGGCACTGGGCTGATCAGCATTTTGAGAGATCTGGACTTCATCACTTTGGTGTAACCTAAGACCTTTGTGCCTAAATCCCAATTTCCCATCTTGTGGCAAGATGGGAGGAATCTGGTTACTGGTGATAAGCCAAAAAGAAAAGCACAGTAATGCTCAGTAGAGCATATAAAAAAGTCCTCAAGCTAGAATTCTGGTTAAGATGGGCATCATAATATCAAAATTAATTTAGCCACCTTTAAATTACATATTCTTTTTCTTCTTTCCTCTCCAAGTCACCCCTCTCACTAGGCATGAGTACTCACTGAAGAATAAGGACAAGTAATAAATAAAATGCAATGAAAGCTGTTTTACATCTCTTTTCATCCTCTCAGTGCAACTCCATCAATCTTAAAATTTAGGGGGGAAATAAGACCAGGTTTTCTACGCAGACAATGAAAAGTATATGCATTAAATGTCAATTCTATAGGAAAGAAAAGAAGAGACTGAAAGAAACCCATAAAAGGAAATGCAACACATTCTTCCACCCTCTACCCCAACAAATCCAATTAAACTTGCCAAGACACACACAGAGGCTGTCAATCATTCCAGATCCTATCCGCCCTATCAATATTTCAGCAGCATTTCACTCTCTTGCTCTGCAGGACTACACACACTCCACACAGCATGCACTTATTGTTCTCCATGCTCCTTCCTTGCCCCTCTTAATCAGTCACAACAAGCCACATTCATTTCTTTCCTGCACCTTAAGCTATGCCAAATCAGCTGGTTCGCTGGCACAGCAGAGCTTCTTTGCACTCCATTGATAGTTTGGGGTTTGGTTGGTCGCTGGGATTTTTTTGATATTTGTTTGTCTCTGGATTTATTTGGTGTTTTCCTTAAAAGAGTGAAATGCAGGATGCAAAACATAGCTGTTTATATACAAAATCGCACCTTTTTCCAGTGTTCCCATGTCCTGAACTGCTCCAGTACTGAGTGGATTCCAAGATTGAAGGTATGTTCCTGCTGTGAGTTCCTATTCCATCCCTAGGACACTTTTCTCTTTTTTTCAGAAAGGCCTAAAGAGTTGACATTGCAGCCTCATGTCCACACAAAACAGCTGGTGACACAAGAATAGACTGGTGACCACTGTATGTGCTGGCACAGCCACCAGACAATAGAGACCAGTCATGCAACTTGATATATCTGGCTCTGAATAGACATGACTAGATCCTAATGATCAGCCTTCACTTTTCCTCAAATCTAACAGAAACGGGAAAAAGTTAGAACTTTTCTTTATTTTGCAAGGAAGAGTCTTCAGTTTTTGGAATCATAGCCTTCCACCTGCTGAGCTCTAATTTCTGGGTCTAAAAATGAGCTTCAGTCTTCAAAGTCTCACCTTCTATTTTCAAACATGCTCCTAAAAAGTGTCTTTCTATATGACCAACCTAATCGCCAATGCACAAAATGTGAATTCCAAGATTATAAATCTTCTCATATTACCAGTTTAAAAATCAGATATAAAGACTCATGATCTAAATGCAACACAGAATGAATTTAAACATTGACTTTGCAGCTTCAGTTTCATTTAAATATTACAGAAAGCTGAGCTGCCAATAGCAGGAGGTTGTCTGGACAGCATGAGTTCATCTCCCATCATGGTGAGACCTGACAAGTACATCCCCTTGGAGAATCTTGTTCTGCTTCCTCATGCTGAGGGCTAGCACACAGTCCTCTGGGATCCATGGGAAAACGTGCTTGATCATGTCTTCAAAGTGCAGGCAAGGCCAACTACACATAGTGCACTACAGCATCCTGTGACAACAGACACACTGCTAATCGTTTGAGAGTGAGCTGAGATTAAAGAATCTGCATAAATAAACAGGCTTCTTATTCAGATAGTCTGCTGCCTCTTTTCAGCAGTCTTGCTGGAGATCTACACTTTAGAGAACCCCAATCCCTCATCTAAAAGGGAGTTTCTCCAATTTAAAGCTCCTTTGAAGCAATGCTTCCCAAAAGCATGAAGAGAGCTGTGGAAACCTGAATCCAGAGTGAAAAAGGAAAAACCTCATTCTGCAAAGTTACAGCTTTAACTTAGTCCTCAAAGTTTTGAAAACAAACATCCCTGAAGGTGCTGTCCAAAAACTGTATCTTTCCTGACTCTAAGTGTTTTCCACTTTTTAACTCTTTGCAAAACTTTCCTGCACAAAGGAGAAATCCAGACTTAGAAGGGATAGAGGGAAAAAAAAAGGGGAGAAAGAGGAAATCATTGCTCCCCTGGGCAATTATCTACCATGTAAATAATTAGTGTTTACTCACATTTGTAGCAAGGTTATCTGCCAAATACAAACACTGCTTGCTGTGATAGAAAGGAAGAATCAAAGCCAAAGGGAACTTCTGAATGTGCCACAATCAGAATTGGCCATAGAGCACCTGGAAAATATTGACTGCAATGTGGCCTGTTTCCTATATTTGGTGAGCATTGTGTCCATAAATTGGAAAATGACTTTATGACTGAAAAGAAGTCACAGTTGTGCAGGCATATAATCTGAGTGCCAACTACTCCCTGGTAACATGAACCCAGATGACTTGGGGATTGCCTGGAGGCCTCCAGGGCAGTAGCAAACATGGCATCAAATGACTCCAGCACAGCCTTTTCAAAGAAAGAGGTTTGATAGAGAATGATGTTGTGAGTCACCCTGTAGATAGTTTTATGTGCAGTGTTTGTGGGCAACCAGTGCAAAAAATAAAAAAGAGCTGAAAAGCATTCAAGAATGCAGCTGGCAAGGTGCTGACATGTGATTCTAATAACAAAATTAGAGTTTTTCTCAGCCATGGTTTTGGTAAGGGGTCACTTGCTGCTACGTGTGGAATTTCTTTAGAGTGCTGCATCTTGTCCACTGTTCTTGGGAACACAGTGAGTAACTCTCCAAGGGTGTGATTAATTAAAATAGCTACCACATGTTTATCTGTGTATTTATCTGATGGTAGAAACCATGTGTACACACGCAGCAATTCTGACAATTTACAACCAGGCCACTTGCTTTCTACTGCAGTAGTGATGTTAACAGGTAAAAATGACAGCTGAAAGGAGTAAAGCTCCTTCAGCTTATCCTGGAAGGGAAAGTGAGTACTGAAGTACTCAGCAGGACAGATTTGGCCTTGCAGGAATCTTGCATTCTAATATTTGTTATAATGCCTGCTCATGGAACGTGGAGAGAGTAAGGCAACAAAAAAAGAATTGCCTAAAGCCAGCACCCTGAAGAGGGAGCAAATTAAGCTGGGCAACAGGGAGTTCAGAGGAGGCTGTATCTTCTGACTTACCATTACTTTGCAATTTAGAAATATATCTTTCCAGACCCTGATAACTTGCATTTAAAAAACTCACAGCTTGGATATGAAGCTTGGAATTACAAACCCAGTTTTTAGAAACAAGGAAGAGCTGGTGTCTTTTCCAACACACTCTAGAAGACTATGTGCTCTGATGCCTAGGTTTTAGGTCCTACACATTAAACTTGTCTTCTGAGAAAACCTACCTATGTTGGTCCAGCAAATTACCACTGTGAGTCTGGGTGGGTTTAGATAAAAGCAAGGCCCTGAATGGCTCAGCAATGTCAATATCAAGCAGCTTTTATGTTCATTTCATAACATTAACATCCATAGATTTTATGTGTCACTGCAGTGCTGGGTGACAGCCAAAAGGGATTTTGAGAATCTAAACAGTGTCATTTAGACCACTTGGTGGAATTGGCTTGTCCTCCTGTCATTTCACCTTCCCCAGTGAGCCTGAAGCTACCATCCTTTCCATGCATCTGTTACTTCTTTGTGCACTTACCTTTTAACCAGTCAGTCTCCACCGTAAGGTGCCATTTTGAAGCTTTGATCTCAGTTGGCATCACTACTAAGTAAACATTTCATGTACTCCTCGGTCAAAAAAAAGGGGAGGATCCTCCCACAGATTTATTCAGATTGTTTTGCATGTTCCATCACACCACTCACTACCTAAAAAACCATCTTCATTTGTACAATTTACAGCAGTCATAATACGAGAAACACCTGCACGTCTAATGGAGAAGCAGGTAGTTGCCCCAAACTGCTAATGGACTTGGAGTGAATGGGGCAATGTATTCCTTCCCCAATTGTTTAATCAAATTAAAGATTATTGCTGACAGAGCACCTGGACAAGCTGTCATTTATCAAATTAACAAAACCCCAAAATGGACCATTCTCTCCCTTTCATTTTCTGACAGTGTTGTTACAAATTAGGTGCAGTTAGCAGAGTGTACTTCCTGGGAAATCATGATCTAGGAATCATATTTGAAGAAGATAATAATTTCAGACTTGAACTTAACTCTCTATTTTCCCTGCAGGTGCTTACATGGACATGGAATAGAATTGGAATGGTTCATTCAAAAGATAGCAGCCAGATGCAGTCTGTGTCTGAGCTTTGCATGAGGTAGGGATTCAGATCAAATTCAGTTTCTGAGGCATCTCTGGCTGGTTCCCTGTCCGCAGGTCAACTGGTTTTTCAAGAAGATATTCTGGAAAAGATTAATTAATTTTTAAAACTAATTTAAATTAAGGTGTGTGGCTACTGTCATGTTATGAAAAACATCTAGGATAAAGGCCTCCAAATGAGGGACATACCCATCAGCCAGAAGGCTGATGTGACTAGGTACCAGTCTCTAGCACAATATTTTCTGTCAGATTCACATTAAATTAAATGGTTTGTTTTTTCTTAAAAACACACAACCCTCACAGCTACGCCACACCAATCTAAACACTGAATTATGTGTAAAAACCTAAGCTGGGATGACACCTGCATCCTGAATGTATCATCTATATGCAGCATCTGAAAATATGTATTTCTTAGAGACACGTTTCATGTTAGTTATATTTAAAAGTGCATACACACACAGTTTCCTGTGACAAAAGACAGTAAAGTTAAGAACCAGTAAAGGAATCAAGACAAACTAGGAAACAGAAATAAATAAAGATTCACTAAGCAACTCAATGCAACAGTAAAGCAGGCAACAGCACTATAGTCACTTCCTCATGCTAAATTCATCCCAAGCACTCAGGACATTTGTTCCAATACTTTCATGCAGATCTCCCAGATAAATAGAACCAATATTCTTGCATTAGCAAGACAAACAAGTCCATGTTATGCAAAAATCTTGGCATCCAACTCCCCCGCAAAATGCATATTGACAAAGACAAGGCTGTGCTAGCAATCCTCCCGTGGAGTTCTGAAAGGTGCCTTGCAAAAGGCTATGGGATTGCCTTGATGAAAAAGAGAAAGAAATGGTTTTTATTCCTCCTAAGAACAAGCTCTCACAGATGAGATTTGAAGGCCGATGGCCCTTGAGTAACCCGCACTTCAGATTTAGGTGTATTTTACACGCCAAGAGAGGGTAGGGGATGAATCAGGAACAGTACAGCTGAGAGTGGCACAGCCCCTGCCTCCACACAGTGGGTGCAAACTGCAGTGGATGCTATAAATGGATGCTCTGCTACACTAGATCTGTCCCAGGAGTGGTATCTGGCTTATGGTGGGGGTGGGGGGGGAAAGGAATTTCTGCTGTGCTGTGAAGGCATGAACCTTCTGGAGGATGCAGAGACTCTTTAACAGGCAAGTAGAGAATGAGTTCAACTCTACTTGTTCAGGTTGCATCTAGGCAATCAACAGGATCCTACCTAGACTAATTTGAGTGATCTTTTCTTTTTCCTCTAATTAACTTCCTTGACCATAAAATATTAATGAAAAAAAATTAAAACATCATGCTAATATGACAAAAAACTTGGGATCTATCTGCATTTTACATTTCAGACAACCTGAATTTCACAACCTCTAGACACAAAGCCAGCTTGGTAGTAGTACTTTGTTTCAGCAAAGCAGTTCAGACCATCACATGCTGGGATTTATCACAGAGGAAAAAGTTTAAGGCTCTCTTGAATTAAAAAACCTCTAAGTCTCAGTTTCGGAAACAGCATTGTGTTCCCAGGCTGTAACAATAAGAGTTTTTACTGCTGAGTGAATCAGCCTTTTGGATTTATAATTTATGATAATAGCAAGAAAAGCCAAACTGTGTGTGAAATGAAGTTAAATTTAGGTCTGAAACAAAGGGTGCCCCACAGAATAGAGGGTCAGCTAAAGCATACATTAGATGCCTATGAAAAGGTAGAGCAATGTTTTGATCAAGACAAAGGAGCAAGACTTGGAGGAAATAGGTTCCAATTCCAGCACATTTCCTATGGGACACTGAAAAAATTACCTCCCTTCTTTCTGTCTTTATTTCCCCAGTGGTGTCACAGGATGGCTGTGACAAGACCACTTGGGAAGACATTAAGGTCCTGAAATGACATATGAAAAGCAAGATACTGCTCTTTCAACAGTTGCAGATGAGCCCAACTCTTCTCACACACAAACTCACACACACACTGCTTTTCATAAGGAAGATATTTTAAATGTGATCATCATAGATCAAGAGTGTTAATTAAACCTACTGAAGGCATTAACAGTTTTGTCTGAGTTAAAACATGCTGCAATCTGGCCCTGTCTCCTAGACACAGGGAGCAGGTCTCAGAGTTTTCATTTCCACAGCTTGCTCAAATACATGCTAATTTGAGCTGCTAATTTAGTTAATGCTTCATGCACTATATGTAATCAGAAATATTTTAGCTGATAAAGTTACAAATTCCAAATGAAGCTACAAATTTCAGACATAAAATGTGACTTTCATGACTTTCCATGATATTTAGATCCTTATATTTTGTTTACAATTTTCTTCTTCCAATTTAAATATGAATCCCTTTACAAAGCATGGCCTGAGTGAAACCCCTCTTAATGCTGATTTTTCACTTGTGTGAGATAAAGAAATTATCAGTATATCATCTCAGAACCATGTCTGTGTAGTTTTGTGGGTGAGGGCAGTGCTTAATCATAAAATTCTAGCCAATTAAAATCTTTTCAACAGCTCCTAGCAGTGAGGTAAAAGCAAGGGGAAAGGAAGGGTATTCAAATTCCAGCTAATCCCTGCCATACCACAACACACAGTTTGGTTGTCTGTTCTGAAAGGCTTATTAATTAGGACTGTTCCTGAGTTGCAAGTGAAATCAGTGCATAAGAAAGGCATAAACATCACATTTAAGTACCTCAGTCTTGAGGCACTTAGACAGAATGCTCAAAAGAGAGGACACCAAAGATGCCCATCACACTTCCTAAATATATAGATCAAAGTTACATTATATATATTAAAAGAGATGAGGGACCCTGTAACAACACATATTTCTTAATTTGGGATGAAAAGTTGCAATTTTGTTTTAAAAAAATGTATTTTTACTTCTCTGCCAAGAGCAAAAAGAATACCTGAAGGCTTTGAAAGAACTAACTCAAATTGGTGCTGATATCAAGTGTACTTCATATTACTTGTTTGTTCTCTTAAGAAGAAACTACACACATCTCCACCCTGGGACAAAAGCACACTCAGACAGTTCCTAGGCAATATTCTCTTCCAAACATCACTGCAGATGTACACAATGCTTAGTTCTTTGGATGTGATTATGTCCTTGCAGAAGTCTTCAAAAAAGCACTGAACAAATTCTTTATCAACTCCTCTAGAACCTCTACATAATGTAAAGTAACATAATACATTCTTATCTAAAGCTGAAAATTTAACACATTCAGAAAATCAATTTTCAGACTACAGAAACAAATGTGTCACATGAAAACGCTTGCCACAAGTGTGCCTTTCTATTGCAAAGGTACGATCATTGTGACACGTGGGTAACATGGGTAGGCCTGACCCATTAATTGGAAAAGGGACTTAAAATGCACTGGGTGCTATAAAAGGTAAAAGTTAAAATTTCTACAGCAACACTGACTTTTGACTGTGACATGTCCTGTATATTTTAGCCAGACAACAGAGAATAGAAAATCCATTTGAACAAATTTTTGTAGAAGAAGGAGCTTTGACATTCTCCAAATTATGAAAAAGTTCCATTTCTCATCCTTAACACTGCTTTATAAAGATAGGAATGGAGAAAAATAAAGGTGCTGGCAGAAGGCAGTGAAAGGGTTAATTGTTTTGAACATCGTGTGTGTTACGGGGTCAGATACTACCTATTCATCCCCAGCATGAATTATGTCATCAAGTTTGTGACCTAAACATGTGTAGTTGCTAAGCAGCATTCAGTCACAAGGTCTCCTGTAATCCATACCATTTGCCATTTTACTAGAGATGTGCCATGGTCAGCTTGCTAACACGATAGCTATGTCCCCACACTGCGCAATAAAACTTATATTTGCCAGTAGGGCTGGTGAGTTCAGCTCTTGTAAAATAAATTGTTAGAACCTTTTATCTAAAAGACAAAGAAAAAAAAAAGAAAAAAAAAATGAAAAAAAGTTAGTCTATTCTGCCACAACAGGTCTTAATATCTTCTCCTCTTCTCCCTGGCATAAGTCCACCTAGCACTGATGGGATGCACCTGGGCCCCTCATTCTACATTACAATTTTTCATACCGTAAAGAACATTATTTCCAAAGGAGGAGGGAAGGAGGAAAAGCTGATCTTTCTTCTTGCAAAGAAAATTCGAAAACTTAATCAAACTGCTAGGGCTGAGCAGACCATGCCGAGACCCTCCTTGCATATGTATAAATTCTTGATTTTATTCTTGGCTTTAAGCAATCAGTCCTGTTTGACATATACCTCAGCAGCCAAAATTCTATGTTCCGATGCAGAATGGAGTAATCATCCTAAACAGAAATGGGTCATGTCTGTGGAAAAGAACAGAAAGTATGGCTTCCTGAGACACTCAAGAATACACAGATCACATCTGCAAGCTTGCAGGCTGACAGGACACCTAGGGACAGAAGTATGGCCATTCTGAGTCAGACCAAGGCCTGTCTTACCTCCTTAGGCAGTTCTTTGACAAGGGACAATAGCACATGCTTTGGGAAGAACATGATCACAAGACCAATACAGGAACACACATGCATGTAGAACCCTATAAACCACGGTATACTTTCTCAGCCTCACATATACTAGGTTTCAGAGGATTTACAAGCCAGAGTGTGCTTTGTCTTGCACACCCTTGGGGATAGTTCTTCTGTGAGTCTCTCTTGTGGCCATGTAGGGGCAGCCAGTCCAGTGAGTCCCACAGTGTAACTATACTCATGAGAAGGGAGGAGGAAAGAAAGGCAAGCTGATGCCTTAAACGAGGACTGAAAAATCATCAAAACACATCTGTCTCTATCACTAGCCGACCACTGCTAGAATCTGAAGAGCTAAATTCCTGCAAGGAGTTTAGATTTCTCTACACAGCAGGAAGAAACTCCCTCCCAGTCTCCCTGGTGAGAGGCTGCAGGGCCAGGGATAAAAAAATCCCTCCAACAACCTATTATGGCCTAGCAACCTAAAAACCAAATAAGGTTTCCCTTATATCCATTGTGACAAGAGCTGTTGAGAAGCAAAGGTAAACTTGGAGACAGCACTTACTAAATATTGAAATCAACTACTCCTTAAGTACTTCAGTGAGGTGGTACACAAGAGCAGTTTTAAATGGTGCAATGGGGCACAAGGGACAGGAAAGAGAATGTGGGCAAAAAAGCTTGTGGAAAGCAGATATATCACTAGGCAGACTGGTATGGATGCTGCTGTCCTGCTCAGGTGACATGAGAGGACTATGCTAAAGCAAAGCAAGCTCCTCTTTCAAAGGCATGTATTTCATTCAGTGCGGATGTAAAAAATCACAAACAGAAACCATGCTGAGGCTAAGATTTCCAGCACTCCTCTTTCTTAATTATCTTTAATTTCTGTTGCAATAGCAAAATTCAAGTAGGAACTCTGGCTACCTATGCCCTGAACAGTTCTCAGGAACTAAGTGGGATTTTTTAAAATGGGATTTGAGGGTGATAAAATGTCCCAGTGATGAAGTGACATATGGTATAGGGACAACCATTTGAAGCATCAGTTGAAAACATTTCTCACTTAGGGCCTGGTTCTGCAAATCTACCATTGAATCACTTGATCAGTAAGAGTCTATTCACAGAAAAGTCACCCACTGAGATTAATGCCTGTGCAGGAACCTAAGCCATTTTCTAGGACTTAACAAATTGTTTGTGAAGCACTGTGAAAGCTAACACTTAAAGATAATCTTACTGTCATTTCTACAGGCAGCATGTCAAGTCCTGCCCTTAAACATCCAGCCTATGTGCAGTTCAAATCAATGCAAACTGCAGGCAATCTATCTCTTCCTAAAATATTTTCCAAGGAATTAGATTCAGCCCACATAATACCTAGAGAGGAGAAACTTGTTTCACACTTTACAGACCTGTTTTTCCTCCTAAAATGAGCAAACTACTATTGCGATACCTGTATCCAATGGTAATGCCCAGTCTCAGACTGCATACCAACAGTGTTTATTTTCTTTTCTTTGGGACATAGTGTGACAAGAGCTATGGATTTGATAAACACCTTCAGAACATGTTATGGAGTCACTCCTCTTGATCTAAAATGTGAAAACCAAGCATCAGTCAACATGAAATACATGTGATATAGCATAGAACAGAATAATGGGTCTAGCACATATGGTACTGTGAGAAATTATTTTCTTGACAGCCAAGCATAACAATGAACAGAAGACAAATTAATTTCCTGCACTACATCCATACGGGTTGCCTGTCCTGTAAAGACTTATACAGAACAAACTGACAAGATCACCTGGAATTACCTAATCTGCTTGGCATTATATGTGACAGATAAAACATCTGTGTAAAGAAAATAAAACATACTTATCCATGACTCAGATACTGGCCAAAACCAGATCAAATAGTGGGAAGCGTTCCTCAAAACAATTTTAATAAGTCTTGCAAAGAGGTCTCAATTGATGGTAATGTGGAGACACAGACCTCAGAACACTTTCTGTTCTATTGACGTGCATACCACAATTAAGTGTTCTAGTTGTGTGATGTGTAGAGAAAGGATTGGTGGGTAATTCTGGGAAAAAAAATCTGGAAGAAAAATAGAGAAAATAGGACTAATTCAGAATAGTACCTGTCAGGAGAAAAAAAAAAATCTGTTGTTGATCTATCAGGAGGAAAGGTACTTTAAGCATCATTGTAATGTTCTCTTTGTCAGAGAACAAAGTTTCTATCAATGGATTTTAAAATGTTGCTTTAAATACGGAAACAAATTGTCCTCTAGAAAACCAAATATTATTGATTTCAATACCTGGTGGTTGTAAACAGCAGGCAAATAGCAGGTATACACATAGCAGAAAATCTAAATTTTGAGTGAGATGCTCAGTGAGATTCCACTGACACCTTCATGACTGTTAGAAAAACTTCTCAGGCAAACCCAGAACTCATTAATTTTCCCAAAGAATACAAATTATCCACTTCTCCTTAAGAATTTGTTTCCTATATCTTAAAATGATATACAAGTTTGCTTCAATTTTGGTGACAGAAGAGCAGAAATGTTTAAACTGTGCATACAGACAGGAGATTTAGAGGGAGAGGAAGAGCAGTGCGTGGGGAATGGGCTGGTTGGAAAGCACCGAGAGTCTAGATGGAGGATTGCTTTGATAATAGGTGTGACATAGTAGATGATGGGAAGGTGCTCCAATTAGGGTGTGGGTGTGACAGCATCAGGGTGATGAGAGGAAAATTACTTTACTAGAGATGCTTGAAATGAACTGGAAGGGAGAAGTCAGTCAGAACAATGCTCATTATACAGGTCTTGCAGGCACAAGGACTCTGTGTTTCTGGCTGGATACAGCAGGCACAGCATTCAAGCAGATGAAACACAACCTTCGTAGGAGGTTGCGTGGGAAGGCAGGGGCCCACAGAGCCACACGTCACCTGAACCCCTCCAACTGCAAACCCACAAGTCTGCTGAGGCAACCACAAACCACAGTTTTGCCTACTGTGGAATCATTAGAATTTGGGAGACAGCATGATTGCAGTGACACTCAGACATCTGCTCCAGTTGCCTCAAAAATCATCTCTCAGTGTTTTAATCAGAATTTGCTAACATGGAACTGGCAGTTCCCTTCTTGTTAAAAATATCAAAACTAATATGTCTTTCTCTCGCCTTGGGACACATCCTGAAGCTTTTACTCTGGGTGAGCTAACACCTTCAGCAGGACTGATAGGTACAATCCAGCTGTCAAGCAAAAGACCTTTGAAAGGAATCTCCTTCAGATAGCAGGCCTCCTTTCATCCACAAGCATGGTACAGCCCCACAGAAATACAGACCAAATACCTCTGACTGTGGATCACTGGCTTCTCATGAGATACAGCTGTTCCAGGGGTTCCTCACTGTGCTAGGCTACAGGAATTTGTTTAAAGGCTCATCACCTTGCCACTTATTAAGAGGTTTTCAACAGGGAACCCCACCTGACAGAACTCCCTGTGGGTTTTTTGGACTACTTACACTCATTCCCAGAAATAAGCTTAGCTAGAGCTAGCAAGATGCAGCTAAGTCAACTTACAAGAGCGAACCTAAAACTGCATTGGCTACGCAAAAATTTCCCAGGGATGCAGCACTGCTTTTTTCAACACAAGTTTTACATGCTATCTACAATAAATAAAAGAGACCAGTCTCTGGAGAGGGCAATTTAAAAGAGGAGTATCATAAATGATCATAAAGATGCTTTGATCTTCCCCTCTGGAAAAATTTCTCTCTCTCTCTACTGACTGTATGAGGAGCCTGGGTAGGCCAAGCAACAAAAGCACAAAAGCAGATTCTCTCCTCAGAGAGAGGTATCTGAAAAATCATCATGAGAATTTTCCCAGAGAGAGCAGTCTCAGGACGCAGATCAAAATCTGAACAATAATTAACCTTAACTTTCTCCAGTCATTTCTCTGAAACTTTTTAACAGCAAAAGAAACTAGACATGAGTTTGTACATTGAACTACTTCTGTAAGTAACATGCAAAGAGAGGAGGGAACCTGGATTAAATTATTAGGAACAATGAAAATTCTTTTGGGGTAAATCTGAAAGGAGAATGTATGCTGTGTTCCACGCAGGAGGATCTGTTTCATGTCACGTATGGCATGAGTTTGCCAGGGTGCTGCTTTACTTCTGTAACAAAATAGCTTTGTGACTATCCTGGTCTCCAAAGGCAGACTTGAGGAGGAACTAGGAATCCTTCAGTTCAGAGCTTAACCCATCTGATCAAACCCATACGTTTCTCTTCAGCAGGAGAAAAGTGTTGTCACTGCGTTGTCTCAGACCCTGCACATCCACCCTAATCTTCCTCCTGTTTCATCTTTCCCTATATTTTTAGTCCAGACAGATCATTCTGTTGTACTTGAAGATTCACACACTCTCACAGAACTGTTTTATTTCACCCCTCGCTCAGCGAGCTGTGCAACAAAAGCCAGAGAAGAAGAGTGAGCTCTGTGTACTGTCAGTGCTACATACTTCTAACTATTATTTCCGCTTCATGGCTTTGGTTTTATCCAAGGATTATTCAGTTTGGGAAAAATAGGAGATTTACATGTTCGCACACAGGTCAAATTACAGTCAGAATGCACATGTGTTGAAATTTCTTCACCTACAGATTATTCCTGGTGACTGTTATTTTAAAGCTTTCCTAACTGGTAGTGGCAGAAATTACTGTTTGAATCCTTCTGTTCGCAGATGGATACTGATGTCCTCCTGGTGTTCCAACAGGATATTACTTTGATATTGAATGATAAATTGTTTCAAATAATATCAGATTAGCTTTTCGAAAGAGCAATTCTTCAATTGGCTGAATAGATCACTCAAATTCGAGTTTACTAGAAATTTTTCCCAAGTAGCTATTTCTTAAACCAAGAGTGTTATCACGTTATTTTGAGTTTTATACTATCTCAAGCAAATTAACATCAACTATGAAGCCTTCACTCTGACCACAGGAATGAGTGCAAATGCTTCATTATTATTTCTGGTATTCCTATAGTTTTCAATAATCATTTGGAGATATTAAAAAGGAAATAAACAGGGAGCTATGCTGATTTTTGCTCCACTGAAAAAAAAAGAAAAGGCAATATAAAAACAATGTGAATTTCACCACCTGTCCTGTAACAAAGCAGGGAAAGAAGTGACAGTTTTACAGCTTCTGACAGTTTTACTGTGACTGACTGAAATACAGCTGTGAATTCTGGATGTAAATAATGAGAAGACAAGGTAGGAAAAAACCCACTGCCTTATTGATCAAGTTATTAATTTTTAATGATGATGTACACACAGGCAGGCTAAGGAGGCTTACTGGCACCTAATTTAATTTTCAAGTTTATCTAAGTTTCCTAGAACCACATAGAACTACCCAGACAATGACGAAAGTAGGCAAAGGATTCTCCATCACTTTTTGGGTCTTTGGGATTAAGTATCTCCTTAAAAATATTCACAGTCATGTTCAAGCCTAATGCCCACAACACCAACAAAACTCTCTGCCTTGGGTAGCACAGGCTAAAAATTGCTCATTAAAAATTAAATTAGTAGAATGGTCTTTTCCACTCCCTAACATGCAGCAATAGATGTCTGGGTAGAAGAGACAAAACTGGTGATAATTCCAAAATGGGGTTCCTAAATGCACTTACCAGAAGCATCAGGATACCAGGCACTCCAGCTCCATCAGCTGCACATCAGCAGGGAGCAACCCCTCAGCTCACTCAGGATCTTGCCACTTTGTCCTTCCTGAGCAAAGTACTTTGGTCACAGCATAAAGGTAGGCCTAACCTCTGGAACACTTCCCTCAGCTGTTAACTGATGTACCTTACGTACCTTCCTAGGGATGCATGACACACACCAAGGAATGTCTTTGGAACAGGAGCTTTAACACAGAGGCCTATTCAGTGACCATAACAGATCAGATGGCTATTTTTCTTTTTTGCTTGATTTTAACAAAAGAGAGCTCCATCATAAATCTTCACTTCAAATTTGATCACTTTATAATATATCATACTGTGACGTAACTGGCATCTGCACTTGGCTCTTATTAGGTGATACCATATGGTACAATTAGAAGTGGAGACAGAGAGTGCCATTTGAATAAGTTAAACTTCATTCATCTATGATTAAACCATCCTCATTCATCTGCATGCATTCAAGATCCTAGTTTAACTTCTAAAGAGATTCCCATTCCATGTTGCATGTACATTTTGTATTTCTGAAACTCTAAATCACTAAGCTGAATGTCTGTTATAGTTTCTGTAAGTTGTTAATTTGCTTTCTTACTAAGATGGTTTCACAGTGTGTCTGTCACAGGATTATCCAGATTGGGAAGTTGTGTGCAGTTTCCAATACCTCACACTCTCAAAGCAAGCAAGGGCTCTTTTACATATTGCTTGCCTCCCACAATCTACACAACTGAATTAAACTTTGTCTTGTGACATCCACGTTCTAGCTATGGTACAAAATAAATCTACAGGTTATCAATAAAGGATTTTTAATTGGCAAGACTGCTTTATTTATTCATGGGAAGATAAGTGAGTCCTAGAATGCCTTCTTTCCCAGAAGGTTAGGGGGTTGCACACAACTCACAAATCTTTCTTGATAATCCTTTAGTTGAACCAGAAATTATATTATGCTTTTGTTCTTTCATGCCTAAAACTGACCAAGCAAGCAATGATTTATTAAGCTAGAGTCTTGAGTCTCCTACCACACAACCCACTTAGTCACAGTAATGGCTATGAAACAGATCATGCATTCTAAGATAGGCTATAATTTATGTTAAAGAAACTTGTCTGTTTTAATCACCAGATTTAATTTCCAAAGCCCTATAAAAGGTTATGAAGTAAAAAGGAACAAAGCAGCTAAACTTTAGGTTGTAATGTTACGTGTTACATATACACAAAGAGTAGAAGAGAAAATATAGTTTGGAATACTCACAAAAGATAAAAATCAAATGATTTCACGTAATTAATTGTAAGATTCTTCCAGTCTACAGTTTTGAGTTTCTGTTTACAAATAATGGACAATAAGGGCAATCATATGCCTTTATACACTTCCTCAGTGAAAGACTGAAATTGCAGTCCACTTACAAAGAGAACAGGTTTTTCTTCAGGGACTGAGTCTGGGTTTCACACCAAGTACCATTCCTTTTTCAGATGCTGATTAAGCACATCTTACATTTCAATTTTAGTATCATTGATTTCAACTTATATTCAAGGCTATATGCATTAAAAATTAATTTAAGTTGGTGTTTAAAAACTGGATATTTTTCAGAGAATGCACAAGAAAAGAAATAAAAAGTTTTCACCATTTTCAAATAAATAGTTTCTCCAGCTACTCCAAATTATTTGGAATATACCAATTCATTAAAACTCACTTTAGTGATATATCTGGAAAAGATTGAGGCAATTGTAATGTTACTTTTCATAGGTTAACAATTCAATCTTTTGCTTTGAAACAATGGGTAATAGCAGATACTATCTATTATGACCACTGCAGCAAACTACACCAGCTACTTATTATAGAGATGAAAAAGGAGACAGGAAGAGGCACTTTTGGAAGTTTCTCCAACATTAAGGATACACTGACCTCAAATATCACAATAGATTTATGGGGTTTTTTTTCCTCTGTGAACGTGCAGTTAGGAGGAGGGAACATTAAAGGGGAGGAAACAAATGGAAAGGCAGAAAGACAGAGTAGAAGAACCAACTGGATCAAAGTGGGAGATGCAAGGGACAGGCACGGCTGAGATGCAGATGGTGAGGTGAACAGTCAGCAAGATCAGAGCTAGCAGACGCTGGCATTAGACAGAAGAGGCTCAGAGGTACAGCCCCAGCCAGAAGCTGACATCCTTGTGACTAGGGTGACTTAGGCCATTTTAAGTGTGAAGGGCACACTTACTTCCTGCCACTGAAATTATGTTTCACCGAATAATTTCAAAAGCCAGAATAAAGGCATTCCATCCAAGTTTAGTCTTATCTAACATTTGTTCAAGAGAATGGGTGAACAAGATTTGAGTCTCAGTCACACACATACCAGGCCAGCAGGTCAGGTGGGAATTTCTGCAATTTGCAACTTTGCAGTTACAATATGTTCCTAAGGAAAGGGAGATACAGTAAATTTCTGTCCATGCCCACAAGCTCCTTTTGTGATAACCCCAAGAAACTGCCTCAATTGCCTCTGTTTCAGCTTGTTCTGTAAAGTAATTACAGCAATATTTGCTCTGTCTGAAGGTATTGTGAAGGTATGCTGGAGTTCACAACATAAATTTTGATCCCTAGACTGCAGCTGTTACTTGTTGAAATTATTATTATGCAGTAATTGATTCAGAACTAGAAAGTTCCTGTAAGAAAACTGAGACTGGTGAGCCATTTTAGTCACCTTTGGAGTATTTATGAGAGATAGATGCTAGAATAGATTTTTTAAATAGATCTACACAGATCTGTTCTAGATGCAGATCCATTCCATCTGGAGAGAGATGAAGGAAAGGAGAAGTTAAGAGATGAGGCAGCTGTGATCACAGCCCCACACAGAGCACTGACTGGTATTCATGACTGACAAAACCCCACAAGACAATACACACAGAGTCAGGCTCGAACACAGGCAGATATACCTGCACCTTCTTAAGAGCTACACACTTAAAATACTGACATTCTTCTCCTATTTCATCTCCACTAGTCATTCAACAATGAACCAATATATAATTTTAATATATTTTGTAGTACCTACTTTTTAGAAATTGCCCTGCATTCTTCCCAACATGTTGTTTCAAAATAGCACTCTAAAAAACAGTGATTGCCAGATTGGATTAAATGTTTTTGACAAGATTTACTCTGAATTTTAGACCCAGTAATCTTATTTCTTTTAATGATCGATGAGACATCACTCTTGAAACCTTCAAGTGAGTCAGCAGTGCATGCAGCACAGATGAAATGTTGCAAGTACAGAAAAACACAGACTTGAAAAATGGTCTTGAGACTTCCTATTAAAATATACCCCATTGCACCTCGAGCGGAAAGGGACAAAGCAACCACCTGAGGCTTTACATAAAGTATTTCTATCACAGGAATTACAACAATGAAAAGATGATGTTATTAAAAGAAACAAACAAAAAAGTTAATTACCATGTTGAGTGAAATTAATGCATTAAAACTCTAGGGTGTTCCCTATCTAAAGAAGTCTGCATTGCAATAGCACAGATATTACTAATCATCTTTGCCGTCCACACTGAGAGGAAAATTCCTGTAATAAAACAGCATCAATGCTGAAAAGTTTCAGATAATGTTGTATTATCCAGGAGCTCAATGCTGACTGAAGTCTGACCCACATATGCAACTGGCAGGTCTATTCCAGGGGTTTTGTGTCAGGAACTGCAAGACAGGGTACTGCACTTGTAAGTAACAGGTTTTCTCCAGCACTTATGGGCTTGCAAATATGGTCTTAACATGACGACTTAAAGCACAGATGCTTTTATAGCATCTGCTTTTTTGAAGCCTATATACAAAAAAGGTAAGTGCCTTACTAGCCATTAACTTTTTACTTTTCACTTTGTTGCTATTTTTCTTACAGAAATCATATCAAAGATAAGGCAAAAAAAACCCTTGAATAGACAACATGAATGTCAGTGAACAAACAGCCCTTCAAGTTATTTAGACAATATTTTAAGATAGTAAAATATTGCAGAAATCAGAATCCATCTTTCTGCATAAAAATTTTTTTTTACAAGGAATTATTCTGCCATTTTTATGAAGGTCACTTTCAGGTGGTTAGAACATTTTTTGATACCGAAAAGGACATAATTTGTACTGTTCAAGTTTTTCCCTGACATCCTCTTGCATGGCAGGTCAACCAAAGACAAATTGTTTATTTCAAGCTCTACCCATACTTGACTGCTGAATGCTGGTCTCATAGGACCTTGTGGAGGAAAAATGCTCATTTCCCTAAACAGATAAGGTACCCACACAAGTTAGTGTGGGGCCAACTTGCCACAGAAATATCTTCATGGAAGTTGATGCTATTTAAAGGGACTATTGAAGTGAGAAAATGGACATGCTTTTTGACTGGTCGTTAGGAATCACTCCAGAGATTTTACAGACATGTGGCTGCAAATCACGTTACCCTTAAAGTCTGTTCACTGTTGTCTTAAGCCAGTACCAACACATGGTTTAAAAGAAAGACAAAGGTCCTGACAGAATGGTTAGAAAATCCCAGGCAAATACACGATACAAAATGATGACTGAATACTGACTGGGACAAAGGGGCATGCATGAGTAGAGACAGCAAATTTAAAGGTGCTCGAGCAGTCCTAAGCAGCAGCAAAGGCTGAAGTCCACAGTCTGCATCTACTTGGTCTTATAATTTGCTAAGTGTCTTGCAAAGCTGGAAAGACTACATACGTTTATACCCTTGCTACTGTTTTGGTAACATAGGTTTAGAAATGGGTTGAGTGCATAAGGAAAGAGAACCATGCAAACATAACCTGTCAGATATTGTGAGACGGGTTTTCTAGTTTTGCCTTGGCAAAAAAAGAGGTTTCACTTTGCTATAATGCTCCCAAGACTGCAAAGGCAAAACCAAATTTTCAGCTACTTGGAATTTGAATGATCAAAAAAACCCCAAACTTTTTCAGATGCTTTCAGTAGAAGCAACTAAGGGGGCACACAAAAGACATTATTTGGGGACACTCAACTAATTGTCCAAGACGGAATACACACTCAGTGGAGAGCCCTTTGGTCTTTGACACCCAGCACAAATGAGCAGCAGAAACCACCTGAATGGTGCTGACCAATTCTGATGCATGAACAGTTCCCAAAGCCAAAGGCAACTTGTTTCCCTAATCATTAATTGTTTAGACAATGCTGGTTTATCCAGAAGAATGGGAGGAGCAGAGGAAACCCAGACGACAAAAAAAACCCAAAAAAACCAACAAAATTGAACTGTAAAAAAACCAAACAAAAAACTCCACCCAACGCCCACCCCCCAAAAAAAACACACAAACAAAAAAAACAGCCAACCTAAAAACCACACCCTAAACAAACCCCAAAGCACCTGTTGATATAGGGAAATGTAAGCCTGTTGACACTGCAGGTTATAAACCAAAGAGTTCCCTAAGCTAGGGCTAGCTTGGCTCTGGAAGCACATGCTGTGAAGCACTCCCCAGCTAGCACCGGAAACAGCACAAAGCATCATCTCTGCACTCACTGTTCACCTACAGCCTGGGTAGCCTGGACATGGCTTAGAGTTATTTGCATGTTTAAATTACCCAAAAAATATTTATGGCAGGGAAGTTTATAGTGATGCTTGGACAAGCCCACCTGTATTATCCCTGATGCTAGGGTATTTTCTTTGCAACCAACACAGAAGTTGCCTTTTTAATCTCCATAGCAGCCAGGAAGCCTTTCACATACCTGGCTTCCTGCTCCGGTGTGTATAATAGGTTCTCTGCCTTGGCTGTGAACCTCCTTCGGCACACCTTGGCAGAGGGTATCTGGGAAGTCTAAAATCTTCTACCAAAATGCTTAAAAGACACACAGCCATAAGTTTACGTATGGCTTTTTGTCATGTGCAGCCCCAAGCATGCCTTCCTTTATCTCTACAAAACCCTGGCCAGACCCTGTCTCAGGCTTCTATACCACAGGAAGAGCGTAACTGTGATGTAAGAGTCCTGTTCTTAGCAGATACTCAGTGCACTCTGGCGTACTGCAGAGACAGTGCAAATAGCACATTTTCACCTCAGGTCCACTTATCCAAGTGATCAATGCATATGATAGACCACCAGCAGATATCATAGCACCTCTAAGACTTAGGCAAAAAGGTGTGAGGTGACAACCATTAATAACGTGCGAGAGTACTCCACGTAGCCTCATGATAGGGAAGGATACTTCTGTACATATCACACTTGTACTCAGAGTTCAGCTCATCTCACTCTTTTGCCCTTGTTCATTAAGATCCAACAGAAGTGACAAACTAAGAAAGAGATCAGCTCAGAGGATAACAGCAAACTGATAAACAGGCTGAATGTTTTAACAGTCAGTTATTCTTGGGATACCCAGAACCATTTCAGATCATTTTAAGAAACCTTTATTTGACTATGCCACTCCATAGAAAATAGGTAAAGTACTACTCTGTTTTGAGCAGCATTTTTGGAGCATTTCATTTAAATACATTTTAGCATTAAATAGTAAAACAAGGCAGTTAAAATGCCATCAGAAACGTGATAAACCTAACTTTAGATCACACAGTTTCTGCTGTGGACCTTTTCAGCTAGGAAGGAGTTTGGGGGGGGGATTAGTTTTTTGTTTTGGTTCTGTTTCTGTGGTTTGTTTGTGTTGTTGTATTTTGTTTCATTTGGTTTTTTTGTGGGTTTTTTTTGTAGTTTGGTTGCTTTAGGTTTTGTTGGCATTTTTGATTTTGTAGGGGTGGGGAGTGTTACAACAGCAAAGGGAAAGATAAAGAAAAGTGGGTGAAAAGAAAAATGCTGGAAATTTAGGCTATAATACAGATGGAACAGAGACAAGTCTCTTTGCACCTCACATAAATGTTTAGTAACAGCCCCTTCCTCACAAGCCTGTTTAACTCAGGTGTACTTTTTAGGAAAGAATCCTTCTGAAGGCAAAACATGCCAGACCTGTCTTCTGGGTCTTCAGAGATGAGTGCATAGCCAGGTGGGTCCACTGCTCTGGGAAAGGACAGTTGCAAGGATATTGCCTTGCCCACCAGTGGTCAGCAGACATTACTCCCCTTTTCCTTTCCTTCCTTTTGTTTTACTACTATATTGCCATTTTTCATTGTACTCACAGAGAAACAAGGAAGACAGAACACTGCAAATATTCTAATTTTTACCGAGCTCAGATTGTCCCTGGATGACTCCCACTGTCTTCTCCCAAGACAGATGCTGGAATTAGTACTGAAACTTTTCAAAATTAAAGTTTCTTTGTATTAGTTACCTTCAAAAGGCCTCAACAATAATTCTTAACTCTAAATCAAGCTTTGATGTGCTACAAATCGCTACACGTGAATTACGCATTCCCCAGTAATACTGTGCTATTGTTTAGGTGAACAATTATGTGCAGATTCATCCCAGTGCAGATTCAGTCATGTACAGACAGCTGACCCTGAATAGGTCTCTGCAAGCATAATTATCTACTCTGATTAGGATACGGATTTTATACAACCATTTTTGAAATTCTGAAAAAGCAAACTGAAGATTTAAAAGATAAAGGTAATTAACAGAACGATCACTACACCTTTCAATACCCCCCATATAAAAGAGGCATCATCCCAATGTACAAAAGGAGTTTAATTGTATAGTTATTAGACATCACTAGATTTTCAGCCAAATGCTTTTAAGTACAACACTGTAAGAAGGTTTTATTATGAAAGAAATGCCCTACAAAAATCTGTGAAAGTAACTGGAGGTTCCAGAACATACCCAGAACCACAGATAAAAGTATCTGTAATGGTACTGCTATGTTTGCCATTACTGATGCTATTTGGTACCCTGCTTACAGGTTTTGTCTTTCAGGCCTCTCATCCTGATGATACAATACAATTCCTAACAGTTATCCAGTGATGTAAAACTGATGTTAAAGGATCTGGCTAAACTTTACAAGCATGAAGTGTAATTTGGGGTGAAAGCAAGTGGTGCCAGAGAGACACTCCACTGCAAAGACCAAAGTGGAATTTCTATGAGAGAAAACACATCAAGAATGTAAGGGGGTCAGTTCTGCAGAATGACTTTATAATCCCCAATTTATATCATGTGTCATCAGGCTTAAGTTTATTACTGTGTGTAAAGACTTCAGGATGATTTAAAATTTAAGATTACTAAGAAGCAAATGGAACACAGCTAGCATGTCTCTGGTATGAATTCTTAGAGATGTTCAAGATGATCCACCTTGCAAAAAGGCAGACTTCCCAACAGGTATAAATCAAGCCTGAGTTGCTAGGATACACTAACCCCAGGAACTACAAATCAGCAACACAAGGAAAAATAACTTATGATATTTTTAAGTTCAACAATAGTAACAATATAAACCAATATCATTATAACATATAACATAACATAGCATATAACTATCTAAACATGTAATAACATAACGTAGCACCAATGTAAAACAATTTGACAATAATAGAACATATTTATTAGTTTGTTCAAGAGTTGCAGAAGTTGCATCCAAGCTGCCATCCTGACAGAAAATAAGGCAAACAAACTGAAAAATACCACTGAATCACAGTAAAATAAATGTCATATTTCTGTTGTCCAGTATAATTATTTTCATGTTACCTATTTTAAAATTGTATTTGGGTTCACTAACACTCAACAGGTGGGCATGGGAAGCAATCCAAAAGCAGAAATCTTATAAAATTCAACATAAGATAGTTACCTTCAGGAAAAGTAGATACCAAAGGTATTTAGTTTTACAATATTTGTAAGTGCAGTTATACTGTCCAAACATCATGTTGGGAAGGATACCAAAAGATGTAGAAAATGGCTGGAGGTTTTTTTGTTCAGTTGAGATTTTTTTTTTGGTTGGGTTTGAGGATTTTTTGTTTGTTTTGTTTTTTAAATGCAGAATCAATGTAAAGGAGAAATGAGGCTGGAGTATTAAAAGAAAGCTTGTAAATGAGACAATTACCACTTGAAATGTCTATCGCTCTCCCATTTTCCAATACCACAGGCCTGAAGCAGTAAGATGCTTCTACAAATAGTAGAAGGAAGGAAAAATGCTCACACTTCAGCAGGAGCTTGAAGCCTGATGGGATCCAACTCTTACTGTGCATGTGGTATTCCTGAGCTGTGGCTGGCTGCACATGTGGCCTGAACAGTGTTCTCATCCCAGCAGTAACAAATATCAGATGTAAGGCTCAATTATAAAGCTTCAAAATAGAGCATGCTATGTTGCCCTCCAGAATGTTAGCCACATTTTTGGTTTCTATTTGAAAAACTGCACAACTCAGTCAAATTTGGCTTCCACTTGTATGTATGAAGCTATGAAGAATTTTTCATTAGAGGGTCTTGCACACACGCTAGATCTCTACATAAAGTCCATAGTAACTGTTTCTAACATGGAGTCGCTGCAAGTTGTAGAAAGTCAAGGAGCTGATTCTGCTTCCAATTACAAACATCCAGACCCCACTGTCTCCAGAGCATCAGTTCATCCCAAGCTTTATTTATGAGAGCACACATCAATTGGGTGAGGAGAGTGTTTAATTTTGTATGATAAACAGATCAGATTATGAAAATACAAAGCATGACAAACTTGCTGAGCGTATGCCTTTTTTATTCAATCCCATTCCTCCAGAACAGTTTCCTCCATACTCTAGCAAAACAAAGACCAAGAACAGTATTTAACAAAGAGGGGTGGGGGAGAAGTTTTCCTAGCTGAAGAAGGTATGCCACCTCAAGCAGGGCAAGTGCAATAACCAGCTGAAGTGATTTCAGAATGCAGTTACTTACAGAGAGCCTTTTCAGAGGCTGACATTATATTTCCAATGTGATGAAGAAGAATCCTCATAAGGGTATTTAGGAAGAGTGTTCAAATTGCACGCCTGTGGAGTTTGTATCCACAGACTTAATCTATTATGGCATTACAGCATTTTAGCTTAAAATAACACAAAACACTATAATTTGGTTTAATATTTACCTTTTCAGAAGTACTGGAGGAATGAAATTAAATGGTTCCAGTTTTCTGGTGTTTACAATACACTAAAAAGCACTGCTTCTCCCTTTCAAAACAAGTCATGCACACCATTTGTGAGGAATGTGAGTATTCCTCATGTCATGTGACTGTGCTAGTACAGTCTGAAATTAAAAAAAAAAAAGTCCAGAATATCCAGAGGCAGAATATAATTTTAGGGAGTTCTTTCACCTGCTACAGTTCTGGCACTTAAAATAAATGGTTTTGTTACCAAAGGCTTTGGCAATGCCACCTCATTGACAAAAGTCAAACTCTCTTATACAATATTTGACTGGGTAATCAATTATCCTAGCCAGAAAGGGTCTGGATTAGTACCCCCACTTTGTTTTCGCTTTTATCTTCACTTCTAAAATTGAAATCCAGGAGTTCTTCAGAGGAGAGGATTTCATTCTGACAGATAAAAGGAACGTGATGTTTCCCTGTCTGGGTTGGCAGATTAAAGACAGGATAACATTAGGAAGCATTTCTGCACATAGAGCAACCCACCAACACAGAAATCTGCATCCTTACATCGTTGTCAAGGAAAATTATGGTGACACATCACTGTGAAAAATCAAATATTGATGGAAAATGCATTTCTTGTCTTCAAAATAAAAGTCACCTAAAATCAGAGAGAGGAGATGCTTTATCCTGATATCTCAAAGCCCATGTACACATGCTCACACAGAGGTACATGGAAGGCATAGCTCTCATGCATTTAACCTCAATCTGTCATGTAACAAATTTCACCACACAAATACAGGTATTTTGTTGGAAAAAAACCAACAACAACAAAAAGAAACCCCAAACAAACAATAAAAACCACACAACCAAATGTTTACAACATACCTAACAGGTAAGCCGTCCCTTGCAAGTCAGCGTCAGGCGAAAGACACCATCTTTCATCATAAAAATATTGCACTTATACAGTATTTCAAAGGTTGACATACTTTATATTCCAAATTAGAAGCTGTTAAAACTTGTTATGCAAAATAGGGTTCTGATCCTGGAGTTACCAATTTGTTTCTTAATACACTGTTGTTCTGATTTCTCCATTGGCTTAGCAGGCAGCCAGAAAGCAAGGACAAGGGTGGCTTTCATTTGTGATCTTAATCTGTTCTTCTACTGGAGGGCATTTATTCTTACAGGGAAGAGATGCAAAACACTGTAATTATTGATGAGTGAAGGGATAGGGTAGCAACTGTGCTTTCTGAAAGCCCCAGATTCTTTTAACTACATTTGGGGCTTCTTCCCTCTTCTTTTTCCTACCATACTTTCTGAACCATCACTTCAAAGGCTGTTGTTTAGCTTATATTGTAAACATGATTTTCTCCTGCCCTCAGGACACTGTCAATCCAAGGAAAGTGTGCTGCTGTCAGAGACACAGATGGTTGAAATCTGCACATTGATTTCATTGAATAGTTTTAATGTGAGGTAAAGTAACCTACCCCAGAATGCACTACATCTAAATGAGAAAACAAAGCAATCCTTCCTGTGCAGGTACAAGCACCTGATATTCAAGAGTAATAATCTTAAATCTCAAGAAGCATTTTCCTTCAGTGGATCCATCTGGAATGAGGACACTCATAAAAACTATCAGTTCAGTGCCAGAGCTGCAGAACTCTTATGGAAATGCTATATACGAAAAGGTAAGCAGGATTTTAGAAGGACCACAGACCAAACTGCTGTTTGGTCTACAAAATTTGTTGTGACAATAACAATAAGACACGTTAAAAGAAAAGGTGCAGAGCTGGGCTTAAGTACAAGCTGAAGTCTACAGCATCACAGAGGATTGAACAGACATACAACATGCATCTTCTTATACCAGCTGCCGTTCCTACAGGAAGGGAGATTTAAATCCCTCCCTCCTCCAACACACCAGGATCTTTGTCCTTTATATAGCATTACTAACCTCACTAAACAGTTATTTCTCGTTTTGGTAACTCTGGAATACAAATGAAAGCCAGAGAGAGAGACAGGGAAGTGGGACTTAGGAGAAAGGTGTAAGTAAGAGTCAGGAGAGATATGTAGAATGAAACTAAGAAGAAGCAGAGAAGAGAGCAGGGGAAGCCAAATGCTACACATCCAGTACCCACCTACAGCAATTGTACATGATCATAACTAAACTTGAAAGAAATAATGTTTAAGAGAAACACTGCTAGAAGAGCTAAATGCTGCCAATATAAAATATATCTTCGGCACTTGAAAGAATTTAACAGAAAGGTGAAGTCAGTGTTACAAGGACACACAAGCACAACCACTATCCCTTTTCCTCTAAGGAGAAAAATGAGCATAGACAATGGATTTCTCTGGTAAAGCAAATGCTGCAGATATTTTAAGCATAGAAAGGAAAAAAAGGCAAGTTGTAGAGGGATAGTGCATGCAAGCACACACCAAGACGCAGGATCAAATTACATTTGTAGGGCATAGGAGATGCTAACAGAAGGGACTCTGGAAGGGAAACAAGAATGACTTTGATAGCTAACACTTAATTTAACTCAGTGACTTAATGAGAGGAAGAGAAATGACAGAGAAGGGAAAAACAATAGGACAAAAAAGAATGGCTCAAGTCCCTTAGAAAGACAGACTGTTAACTTCGCAGGAAGTTAAATACCATCCGTGCTGGAGACAGAAGTTCACGTCTGTTGCTCCTACTTCCAATTATTGTACAAAGCATCTCTTTACATTAGCAGTCCCACAACAACACCAGCTGACTTGTCATAGATGTGGTCCATTCATCTGTTCCATATGAAGTTATATAGTGAACAAAACATCTTTGGCCAAGTGGCATCACAAAGAACAGTAGACCACAAACAACAGTGGAGCTGAATAGGAAACAGAAATATTTATATTGAAAACACAATCTGTGGATAAATAATGCACTCTATAAAACATACAACTGTTGTGACTAGACACAGGCACAGATGTGAGACATACACAAAGAAGGGCCAGATCTTCTACTGCAAAAGTAGTATATTTTATACTCTAAGGATAATACTTTAATATTTTTACTTTCATTTTTAGGCAACTCAAATCACAGCCAGCTAGAGGTACTCCAGCACCCCACCATGCCAGCAGGACATAGTTAGCTAGCTGCGGTCAATGCACAAATACAGAGTGCTGTGGCCACACCAACAGAGCCATGTGCTGAATTGTACACGCAGCTCTAGTCATGGGATGTTTAAGTGCAAACTTCCTTTTCAGGAAAGACAAACTGATTTTTGGATGGCAGGGACTGCAATACAGCTCCATCCTCATAGAAGCAGGGTGGAAATTTGGATATTTCACACAATTTTAGACCACATACACATTCTAAGTATCACCACATTTGGCTTGATCCCATTCTTGCTTTTTGAGTGTTCAGTATCATCATTCACTGTGTTAAATAGTCCAGACATAGGTTTCCAACACTTTACAGGCACTTTTTGAACAGATGAGCTGCCAACTTTGGAGCCAGGCTCATCTGGCCACACAAACTCACATCTCAGACCAAGTTTGAGCCCCATCTCCCTCAGTATCTAAAAGGGCATCCCTAAAAGAGTGCTTGAAAATCCTCGCTTGAGCAAAGCCACAATCCAAGTAGATCTTTAGAGAGAAGAATAGCAAAAGACAAATATTCATTTAAGTTCCTTTTTAGTAAGGATGTGACCTGGGGGGAATGGTCCGAGACTGTAACCAACTAAGTCCAGCTAGAGACAAAATAACAACAACAGGTTTGTCTGGAATATCCGCTAATAATAATCTAATTGTCTACTAATAATCATGGTCAACCATACTTTCCTGACATTGTATTGCCTTTTGCCCCAAGTCATTCATTTAGATCCACATCAGTTATGGTTAGTCCGCTGGTACACGCTAAATATCAATTTGAAACCATCAGATACAGAATCTTTAATAATTATGCTCCACCATCATTACAAATAATCTTTCTTAGTTTGCATGGCATTTTTGTAGTAAAATGCTTTCTAGATAAGAGACATTTGGGGGTGAAATGAATACTCACTATTAATAACAGTATGCCAGTTAAAGCTAATACAAATTCACCCCTCCAAACAAATAAAAACAAAACCATCTGAAACCATAAAATAAGACAAAAAAAAATCAAAACCAAGTGTATATATGACTTCAGAAATAATATAATTCAGAAAGATTACAGCAAATATATGTGTGAGTAAGATAAGGACACTTGAGCTTTACCACATTTTATGTCAAAGCCATTGGACATCTGTGGACAATGTTTCATGTCACATTTTGCAATACTTTGCAGAGAGAAATTAAAGGTCAAACATCAAATCTGTGGCAGGGTTGCTTCTCCATCTCTCATGTTAAACTAAACCTTGAAATCCTAATATATCATATACAAAACTTACAGCAAGTTCAATATAATTTCAGAAATCTTTTAATCACAAATCAAGAAGAGAGAATCCTAAAAGCATTGAAGACAGAATTATAAAGCTTTCTGCATGTTTGCATCCTTTCATCCTTACCCTGAAACACTCACAATCAATTTATACATGAACTGCCTGTCAACTTATAGACTCGACTATATGGCAAATTATTTTATAATGATATGGATAATTTCTCCCAGGTATATACCTGATTTTGGTACACAAATATTTTAGTTGTATATGTGTATATCCTAATTGTATACAACAAAATCAGGTTTGGTAGTAGAGTTAGTAACAGAGTTGCAGTGCATGGAAACTGCTTATCACACTTGTCAATTTGCTGGGAGGTGACAATGGTCTATTTACTTTCCAGTTTGCCCTGGGAAGCAGTTATCTGTAAATCTGTAGAGCACTTTTGGCTTCCACAGTTCTTGCTGATTTATAGCTAACACCTTTACACAACATGAAAGAAAATCCAAAACCCAGAGCAAGGCACAGGAGACCATTATTTAGGTTTCTGTATCAGCACTTGGAGACAGGACACACAAGTTTTACAGCTACTTCTACAAATTGAATTATACCATATTGTGTGCTCACCCCTATACACTATATAAAGTGGGGTATTATAGTGGGAAAATGACACTTTATAATTGTAAACAGATTGCAATGCTATAATAATAGCACACGAAGGAAATGATTAAGATAAAGGAGCCTCTTTCCTCACACAGCTCACCTACTTTTAGTACATGTAGGACAGGCTCCAGAAGCCAGGACAACATCCTAGCCTTGCAAGATAAGTTACACATGAAGTGCAGGGATCAGTGCAGTCTGCAGTTATTGCTGCTGCTCCTGGTGCAGTGTGGTGTCAGAGTGGGACCATGACTGCAGAAGGCCCATGTGCTTTATTAGCTTTATCAGCTAATGAATCTTCTTCCCTATAAATTCTTTCTGTTGGCTGCAAAAAGTCACACATTAACATAAACATAAATAAGCACCAACAAATAAAAGAAAAAACCCTATCAATGCAAGTTTGTGCTAAGTCTGCTATACAAATCAGCTGCAGGTGTACTTATTCTAGAGCAGTATTTGAAAACTGAAAAATATCATTACAGAGGAGATATTTTACACTAAAGCCCTTGCACACCCAAATACTTTTTAGATTTCTCTGTTCTAGCATAAGCCCACAAAGTCTCTTCAGGCTTCCCCCTTCTCACAATAACATTTGCAAAAATACATTACAATGCAAATTCCACTATGTAAGCAGCACGAATTCTGGGTGATATTAAGCAAACTGTATTAATAAACTGGAGATGAAATCTTGAACGCTCTAAGTTTTACAACTAACTCAAAACCTGCAGCAGATGAAGCAGTAGCAGTCAAGAGGGCTTTTGGTTTCATTTATGACAGAGGCAAATTTAGTCTTTTGATCTGGAGGTGTTTAAAGGAGAAAATTAGATTCCTTTTTCCTCAAAGCATTTTTCCCTCTCCACTATTTGATAACAATCTACTGGACTAAAGGAAATGTTTAATCTGCTTTTCTGGAAGATGGGCAGAAGTGACTGCAGGTAGCAGATCAGACAAGTCAGAAAATACTGTAAAATATACATCTCCATTGATTTTATTAGAATTAGATGGACAGAATAACTCATCCTATACAGTTGCTCAGTAGAGTCGAGAGTACATACTCTGCTGGAAGTGGTTCACACTAAACACTGAGCTCACTAAAAAGCATCAAGATCTCTATATTGTTCCTGTGGGCTAATGGAAACAAGCAACCAGCACTTAACATGCTTCTCATATTTTTCAGCTAAAATGTCAATTGTGCCCTTTAAATCAGTAAAAAGTAGACTTGTTAACCAACCTCAGCTGAACTAAATACTGAAATGATTTACATGAAAGCTGTTCCAGGCACAAATTTTTGAATAAATGGGGGCTGTTTAAAACAAAACAACTTTGTGTTTTCTTCACTCCTGGCCACATGCTATCAAGATGTGATCAAGGCGCACTGTAGTTGGCTGTCTCCAAGCAAATTACAGTAGGTGGCTTTAGGGTCGGTCTTCAGCTGACATGTAACTCCATCAATCACATTTGTTTTCATCATAAATTACTGAAATCTCAAGACATTTTATGGTTCATCATATTTCACACATCCCTGCTTCCCCTTTCTAAAATTTCTTCAGTAGCAGAATATACATGAGGAAGAAAAAAGTTTAATCTATATTGGTTTAAATGCATACCTTGTCAAAATAAGTTTTCACTACAGTTGACAGTGAACTTTTTAATTATTCCTGTATGTTCTGTTTTAGAGGCCAACCCTGTGACAATTCTATGGATATTGTGTTTTCTACGTATTGGTCACATGCGTGTTCTCTCTGAATAAATAGGAATGTCATGTCCTTAAAAAAGACATGTTTCTTTCTTCTTTAACCTTCTTTCCCTCACATTTTTTAATTCAGATATTTGATCCCTCAGTTTTGTGGAAACTGTCATTTGACCTTGCAAAGCAAAACTTCAATAAGGACAAAAGCACAGGGTGAAACACATGCACATCCTGAGTCTGACAACCACATTCAGCAGCCGCACTCTACTATGAAGCACAGATATGTGTCTTAAGTGAAGAAGGGGTTCAGGGAGAAGAGAAATCATCTCATCTCTAAAAAGTTCTTGGGCATCACTTTCCTTCCACCCTGAGCAAAAACACCCGAAGGAGCTACTTCTGCAACAGCCCTCTGGTTAAGGCAGTCACCTGGCATGTTAGAGCCCAGGGTTCAAACCCACACCTTACTCCCAGGAGTCTGCTCTGTCTACCAGGCTGCTGAACTATCTTAAGTGGGATCATACCTCCTCCTGAAAGTCCTCCTGAAAGCATACTACTGTGCAGCCAAACACACAACAGTTGGCAAGAAAGTAAAGCATGTTACAGGCTGCTCTCCACAGCACACACCCAAGTGGGAAAGGAGAGGGTTAAACAGAAGTGTAAATTAAAACAGTAGACAAAAATTACAAAGATTTGACTCCTGCAAATAAAACACCTAAATGCTGATGCAGACTTTATTACAAAGCACGTACCAAATTTGCTTAAATTCAGTACATGCAGAACTGTGTCCAGACCCAAAAAAGTAAAAAATTCAAAATTAATATACCTCTAAAAAAAAAATGGATCCAAGATGTTTCTGTGAAAGTATGAGTGCATAATTCAAGCTGAAAGCCAAGTGGATAATACAGGGCTACAAATTATTGAATATGTTGTGAAGGATGCTCTCAGAAATCACAAATACACAAAGAAATGTATTAGCTCACGTATAATCCCCATTAAAAGCTATCATCCCTGTGCTACAGGGCCACACTGAAGCTTTTGTGATATCTGTGTTAGTTAAGCAGGCCAAAGGTTGCCAATAAGAATAATCCTAATACAATATTCAGATTTAATATTGCAAAATTAACTTTCTTAAAGGCTAAGCAAGATAATTTCATTACAGTAAATGACATTCCCTCTTGCACATCTGTAGAAACAGCAAGAAGAAATCACACTAGAAAAAGAAAGAAGTGATTTACAGAAGTAAATGCTGGCTGGCTGGAAAGAAGATCAGAAATACATGTGAACTATTTTCTGCAATGGCACAGTCTTCTTTCGATTTAAAGCTCCCTTTTGTGTCAAGCTGGGAAGAAACGGTCCACAAGGTATCAATACATCAGCATTTCGTTCTCTTCATGACCTTTGAGAGGTGAGCCCATCTACCCAACTAGGCAATTTCCCCTCTCCCCTCGCATTTCCCAAGAGGCAGCTGTTGGGATAATCACCTCCTTCAAGATCCTAGAGACTCAGAAAACACAAATAATGCATAGGCCAGCAGTTCAGCACTCTCCTTCAATTACCAATATACGTAAGTCAGGAGAAGCAGATAATAAAATATCCACTTTAAGGTAGACTTTAAGAGCCAGAAAGAAACAAACCCACGCATACACCCTCCTCTCCCCCACCACAGCGAAGTACAAATTTGTTCTCCCCACACCTTCTTCAAAACATCATCTATAGCAAGGAAAACTTTCTAAAAGGAACAAAACATATAGTCCTCCTTAGACTCTCCTGTATCAGAAGGGAAATTTATCATTCTGTGCGCCTCAGCAATATTTTCTGCTTCAGCCTATATGCTTTCAAATTCCCATCCAAACATAAAAGCAAAGCATTGATGAAAAGAAAATTGATGTCCCAACAAGCAAGAGCTCTTGCAGTGATTACAACCAAACAGCAATTGGCATGAACAGAACCAACATTTAACACCATTTTAAGATATAATTAAAAAGGAGAGCTGCTCAGAAAGAGCTCTTTACTATAAAATATGGCAGATACACACTACAAATTCCCCACCAGCTTCTTCCCATACAGTGGAAACCTAAAAACCTTCAGATGAAAATGTATGGTGGGTGTGCAGGAGCCCTTTACAATAACACTTAGAGGCCTTTCAGCACATAATAGACTTTGGCATCCTGCTCTCCCTGTCATTAAGGGTGGCACAAGGAAGATTTAAAGCTGGAGTTTGCCTCCTCCCTATCTCACAGAGCAAGTGCTATAAAAGGTTGGGGGTACTTCCACTCCATGTCTGGTCACAATCTGATTTAGAAGAATTTGATAGGAGGACAAATAAAAACAGATTTTTTTTTGTTAGATGCCTTGTCTCCTGCTGTAGAGCTTGAGTAATACTGCAGTTTAAAACAAGCTGCAAAGCGGAGGGGAAAACCAGAGGAGTTTAGCAGCAGAGCACAGTGACCGCAGAGATACGAGCTATTTCACTAAATGAAATAGGAACTTCATTGCCAGAAATTTACCAGTGCAAAGCAGGGAGGTATTCAGTTGTCTGGGGTTTGGTACAGTTCTTTATTTACACAAGAGCCACCTGCATCTGAAACTGGATCCAATTTTCCCTGCAAAGCCTAGGATCTAAGTATAATATCAATGCATTCAAGTACCCGCCTGCACAGCAAGTGCAAACATAGGCATCGCAACCAACTGGAGAGAGCAAAGGTATGTAATAAGATACCAGAGACATCTCTGTAAGATGTGCCCACACACACCTGATGGCTGTGTCTTAACACTGAACTGACAACCTCCTCAGGCACAATGAGTCCTCTTTTCTTCTTTCAGGACAAACATATTAATTTCAAAGTGTCAAAGCCAGGAATGGCTTTTGCAGCATAGAAAAACCCTTTTAAGCTTTGGCACCTGGCTTTCCCAGTCATCACAGGTGGCACCCAAAAGATTTCAAATTGTTTCCATCTTTCACTGCAGAAGATCTGCAGTTGTAGCTTTTGTCTCTCAAAACCATTCACTGAAACTGGTCTTCAAAAGACCAAATGTTTCCAACTCATCTCTAACCCTTCAAATACAAGTAACTTCTATTCCAGAAGTTCAAGGCAAAACTTGCCACCAGCAACCATGGTGTACAGTGAGGCACAAAACAGGACAGTTGTATTACACAATTGCTGGAGAACAACTGTAAAGGAGAATTTCAACACCTAAGAGAAAACTAACTTTCTGTGAATCAGCAAATTTAAACACTACATATTAAAACTCTAGATGCCTTTTGGCTAGGGATTGTTCTGCAAGACTGCATAGCATTTTTGAAATAAAATTATTTTGTCTGATATGTAAATGCATCCCTTCTGCCCCATTTCACTAAAGACCTACAGGAATAGATCCTTTTAAAATCTCTCTTCACTCTGTTCAGACTAGGTAACTCCCTTCTTAAGCAACTGACAGCTTTAGGGGACTCAATTTAGAAGTCTGTCACAAACTCTTTTTTTCTGTAAAGCTCAGAAAGAAGTCTATATACAGCCTGCAGAAGCAGAGATGACAAACTCTCATACTTGTTTTACTCCCAACCAGATGTTTAAGATCCATATCAACACAGCCATCCTTGCACAACAGTGCAATCTACCAAATTTTTGACACTTCCAAAACTCAGCCCTTCCCTTCTCACCAAGACCATACGGAAGTACCCAGTTTATTCATGCTACTTACTAGCCAGCAGTTTGGGTCAATGGATGAAAGTGGGTCGAGGGAATATTCTAAAAGTAAATACAGCTCTTCTTGGAAAACCAGCAACACATGACTCAATATTTTATGTTTTAGAGCATGTCAAAACCTAGGCAGTAAACAAGAAGATGGGCACTGCCATGACAGTTTGGTGGACAGGTCAACTGAAAGCATATGAGAAAAATATCTAAAAGAAACAACTAGGTACACAAACAAACACTTCAATAATCTCAGCTAAAGAATAAAACCAGTTATTTCAAAGTACAAGGCCTAAAAAATTATTTAGCCACAAGAGGGAGACAAAAACACAAATGGACAATATTTCACACTACATGCAGCTTTCACGCAGAGAAAGTTATATGGAAAACACAGATGTGGTCAAGAGGCGTGAATTTAACTTTCATCTTGCAAATTAATTTCCTGTGCATTAAACTTAAAGGATCCCTAGACCTAGGCAAATTCAAACACAAGTCAAGATAGCTACATTGATGCTTGAAGTAACAACGTGACACTTTTTTTTCCATATTCCAATTCCAGATATCAAGCCTAGAGAGAAAACTGAATTTTCATTTTAAGCACATTTTCTAGGAGAAAGAAAGATCTTGTTGCAGTGATGAAACACTTCGGCCATAAAAATCAAACTTTTCTGAAACATCAGGGTTAAATAGAGTTCACAGCATTCTCAAGATACACTTTTATGACATCTATAAGCCTATCATATGTTATAAATTAATGGCAGATACAGCACATTCTAATTATACCACCCATGTCTATATCATTTAAGTAATAGCTCTAAAGGGTGGATTAAAATGATGAAAATCTAAGGAATGGCTGCAGATAATTGTGTGAGGTGCTGCACCTCACAGATTTACAACCTACTGTACAACATCACCCTCTGCTGGGCATCAGTGAGGAGAATTGCATGGCAGCATCAAAAGAGATTCCCACAATGCACTAGGGGCAGAACAAGAATGGTGGTACCTTATTTGACTGAAGCACATCATGTGATGCACAATTTAAGCATTTAGACTACAAGATTTCATTATAGCTCAGCATAAACCAATTAACTGATGCAAAAGAATAAACAGCAAAAGTACATTCAGTATGTCATAAATAGAGTAATTCAGAACCCTGGTCTTACAAGGCTTTGCTTCCTCCTCACCTGCTACAGCTGACTTTGAAAGCCCAGAAAACCCTATACAGACAGGATTAGGCACAGATCACCTTTTACAAGTTATTTTAAAGAGAAGAACTGCTTGGAAAAAAGCCATTTCAGAAACCAATGAAAAAAACAGAGAACTTAATCCTTACTTCATGTAATTCATATAAATTGGAATTTGCAATATCAGGCTACTCAGGCACCATATTTTGAAGTTGCACATCTGGCATTTGGTCGGTAATACCACTGCAGCAATATTGCAAAACCCATAAGAAAGTCCAATAATGCAAAAGGGGGGGAATTAAAACTATTACCTTACCTATGTTTCACAGGTGGACCAATATTTAGACCTAATATTACAGAATGGCACTCCATGGATTAATTGACTTTGCATTAAGAAGAACACCCACTCATGCCATAAGGAGCAAGAAGCAATAGGTGCCATGCTGATGGGACAGGCCTGACACCAGCTGTGACAGCAGGACATGAGGAGGTGGCTGCCACCTGCCCAGTGCCTCAGCTGACCAAAGCTGTCCCTACAGCAAGACAGAGGGCCCCTGTCTTTAGCCAGTTGCAGTGGCCTCCTATGAGATAATTTAGCAGTCTAGAGTAGCCAGAAGACAGCAGGATTTAGTCACAGCTCATTCTTCCCATGTCTCTGTGTGGGGTTTAACCACTGTGGAAATCACCTTTACACCAGGCACGGTTCCACGACCTCTCCAGGCCCAGCATTCCCCTGGAGGCAGGCCTTGACTGCAGCCCTTATCTTCATCATTTGTTAATGATAAAACAGGACCAATAATGCCAGAAGTGGCTGTATTTAACTCATTTTAAAAAGAACCATCTCATTATACAATTCTACTCTGAGCAAATCCATACAGCCTGCAATTTTTCCTGACTCCAGTGCATGCTGGAGACAGCACATGAGGATGTGCTACAGACTGTCAGCCTCTCCAGAACTACAAACTGCTGTGGATCTAAGGTACACTGTACTGTGGACACCAAATTCAATAATATCCCCAAACTCTTACATGCCTGAAAGAGAAAGTAACTGAAGTTCTTTTTTCTTTTATATATATGAACAGTAAATTCTAAAATTATTTTTATTTCATCAAAAGATTAACTATACACCACGGAAATACTCAGAAAAGAATGAAATGATGAATGACACCATTAAGGAAGCAGATACACTTTCAAGACAAGTCTAGATTTCAAAATTTTTTTAACTTCAGGCAATCAAGACTATTTTGTGGACATGTTTTTATATCAACTGTGAATGGAAGACATGCTGATCAAACATTTTATGAATTTGCTTTCAAATTAAGACTCAATTTACTGATTCAGAATATATGAGCATAGGTCAATCCTCAACTGTAATCAAAGTGATTATCTAAGTTTGCATCATGGGTCTAAAAATGCATCTATTTAAAAAAAAAAACCCCACACTTGCAAACTTCATTGTTCCAAAGTGTGAGAAAATAAACATGCTGCCTTTAAACCTCTTGCAGGCAGTCAGATAGGACAGAACACAAACTATTCATGCCCCAAAGAAAGATGTACAAGTATAGTTTTAAGCTAGTACTAAATTTTCTTTATTCTCAGTAAGTCTGTTTAATGTTGCTGAAAAGTTATTCTTTAACACTGTCATACAGATCAGGATCTAAGAAACACTGTCTAGCAATAGACTTATAACAAAATAACCATCATCCTTATATGACCCCTAATTATGAAATGAACGTCACCGGTGTTAGAGGGGTGGCTCACATGCACAAGAGCGGCAAAATCAGGACCACACAATTTTCCTGGTAAGAGAAAAATTGTCTCCAGTCTACAGATTTTCTTTCTAGACTGCAGAGAAGTCAGTAACTTCTGCAGTGTGAACTGCACCATCAAAGTCTTGTAAGTGAACCCAATTTGCCTGTGTTTGAATTCCCAGTGAAAAGCATAACCCATCTCTGCCTAGAAGAAACTAAGCCAACAGCAGCGCCAATCTCAATTTTATTCAAAACCACAAGTCATGCCTTGAGGATATAAATTTATCCCCTCCCTTTCCCATCAACACACAGGTTTTGCCACTAGCCTTGGGAAGTATGTTATTAAAAAAATTCATTTCCCCTTTGGACACATTTTTATATTGTATACTAAATTATGCATTTAAAATCAAATAAAAAGAATTTACTGCCTTCAGATTACTGCACACATCAGAAAGCTCTCTGTTTCTGAATTTTGGAAGAATTTTCCACCTCCCACCCAAGCCAAGCAAACATCCAGTGTTGTTACAGCTGAAGCAGTGGGGGAAAAAAGACAAAAATATTTTTCACATTAGAAAGCTGTGCTTCACATAGTAGGGAGGAAAAGTGCACATCTCAGAAAACGTACTGCTCAATGCCTCCAAGAGGGAAATGGAAATTTTAATTTTGAGGGCATATCTGAAAAGTTCACAGCTTAGGTCAGTCAAAGATAATAATCCCCTAATCCTCTCTTAAGATAGGTGAAACTTAGACACCAATGAATTGGCAGCCTAATGCAGAAGTTGATCTTGCAGCACTTCACTCCTTTGGTCATAGTTCTCCTTGTTGGCAGAAAACGAAGAAGTTAAACAATAAACAAAGACAGTTCAGACATAGCAAATACTATTCTATGGTTTTGTACTGAGGAGGGCAGAGGATGGTGGTGAGAGGTGATTCTCTTTTCTAGTATTACCACAGACTGAAACCTACACACAGCAGGGAACATTCACAAAACCTGAAAACGTAAAATGTAAGAATGCAAGTTCTTATTTAGAGACTTAAATAAAAGTGTGCTGATTTCCTGACCCATCACTGGAGTTGCAATGGCTCAAATCTTCCAAAAAAATCAAGGGACTTCCATGCTTAAGTATAATTTTATGACATTAACTGCAGGTAGCCGTATTTGAACAAGATTAACTTGGGTTTCTATAAGGAGCAACTGTGTGTCAATCTTTGAGTAACACAAGGTTCGCTCTCCCACTTACACTGAAGAAATTGATACATTAAGACAAATAATGACAATAAGCAGGTAAAGATAGGCTCATTTAACCATATACTACTTTTTTTTCCCCCCACTATGCTACAGTTAAATAACAAACTTCAGCTGGACATGAATGGTGATCCACTGTGCAAACACGGTTGAAATTCTTGTGTGAAAATCTGCCAACTTATGTGAGATGTGCTTTCCTGTTATTCAGGACATCCCCGAGTTTTTCAGTGCATGATAGCTACAACTGAAAAGGAGTTACGAGTGAGAAGAGCAAAGAAATAGAAGACAGGCTCAGGAGTATTCTTGGCTATAGAAGTCAAGAGGTGAAGTCAAAGCAGAGCAGACAATACACTGAAGAAAGGACAAAAGTTTAGGACACAGAGGTACATACATGTGGATAATGGTACCTGATAGAATACCTGTGAAGAAGAGGCAATATAAAGAAGGAAAAAGAATAACATATAAAATCCAGCATAACATAGACCCAAAGATGGTCTATGAAAAGTGGGATGAAGAGATCAAGAGGCAGATAAACAATCCTGCCAGGCAAGAGAAGGAAGTTTGGCACCAGTGTCACAAAAAAGGGAGACTCCCAACCAAGAAAGCCAAGGACAGAGCACAGAAAACACTTCAACTAATCAGTAACCAATTTTGGTTAGGTTTGGGTTTTTAATATATAGTTTTAACAAGCAGGGTAGCATAGAAAAGACAATAATGAATGCAGTAGCATCCTCTTTTTCCTCTATATGCTGAAACAGTGCCCCTCTTCCTTTCTCCAAACTCGGCAAGCAGACAGATTCAGGTGGCTGGAAAGGTGACATTTGGAACAGCAGGAAGCCAGTGGCAGCCTACAGCGTATTTATTGAAAAGGTTTGGTCATACCTGAACCATCAGGAAGGGTTTATCCAAAACCTTCATGTGACTCCACTGCATCCTCACCCTTATGCTTCAAGCAGATAGAACATATGTTGGATACTGTCACTGAAATGGGTTTAACATTCCTACAGTCTTCCCCAGCTTTAAACTCCAGGCCTCTGGGTTGCATGTAAAGAATACCATCATAATTTAACTCAGCTCATGGACACTGAAACAGGTCAAACATTTGTCAACTCCATTTAAATGTCTTTTAAAATATTTCCAGAACGACTAAATAAGCCCCCAGAGAAGCATGAACAAATAGTCAGAGTCTGTTAAAGAGAAGCGGAAGGATTGCTCTCTCCCATAAGGGGAGAGTCAGGACATCTGTTGAACACTCCAGCTTTTTTTCTTTCCTAAGGTAATTGTTGACTCAGTCCCATGGTCCCACTTATGCTCTCAACTGGAAAACTAGAATTTGGATACCATCATAATTCACTGTTGGATCTTTCTACCTCTGAATTAGATGAGTAATTAACACGACTCCTGGGACTGCAGTTGGACTCCTTGGCACCGAGCATTTGCTTGAACTGGAAGTCTCTAAGTCCACAGTGAGGAAAGCAATTCCCTTACCAGGCTCAATGTAGCGTGGCTACCAGCTACAAGGAAGGGAGCAGGTTTATACCACTGGTGGTGCTGAGAAGGAAGATCACCAGTTCAATAGACTGCAAAGGACCCTTCTAAGAAAGAATTCATTTTGCCATGGCCCTGTCTGCTGCAGCTCCAGTTTCAGTGTTCTCAATAACATGACAGACATGAGGGTCTGCAACAGTGGGAATGTACCATGACAGGTGGCAAAAATCTCAAAACTAACAAAGCTGATCAGGAAGAGCATGTCTTTTCCTGTGCCCCATTTGTGCTGAACAAGAAATTAGCATTTCTACCTCAAACAAACTACCTTCTGTGAAGACAGCAGTTGTTCTGCACCCAAGGAAAAAAAAAAAGTGTTCCACTCCTGTCAGTGAATTTAATGATAGTAACTGTTGTCACATTAATGAAACAGGAGACATAAGCTTTCCACAACTGGCAGAAAAACTTTGCACAACCTTCTCTGTGCACCGGTGAAAGAGCCATTCTCTCCCTGAGCCAGCACTCAGTCACACTATGGGATAGCACAGAAAAAAAACAGAGAGCATAGATATAGTGGAGGTTGCACTTCGGTTCTCCGATGAGCTGATCTGAGCAAACAAATTCCTTTCAGGTAGACCACAGTATAGGTGCCTCAGCAGTCATATATGAATGACTCTGCTTCTCATGTTAACTATGCAAAAACGAAGGGCTCTGCTAATCCCAAGAGCTTTGCTAATAAATGAGGACTTAGCTGATGCAAGCTTTGAATTTCAAATAAACCCACAAACCTCATTCAGTGGTGACCATATTCTTACACTGTTCCTCCTCTGAAGTCCATGGTCAGCCTCAGCTTGGCAGAGATTTAACACTTAGCTGAGAGACAGTCCCTTAGTTATCAGAGTTTTATGTAAAACCTGATGCTGAACATGCAAGCAAAACATCAAACTCCTCAAATATTTGTGAGTGTTGGTGACAACATGTCAGTTCGCCTTCTAGAGATTCTGTCAAGTGAAAATTGCTGCTGCAGTGTAGATGGGTGAAAATCTAGCCTCATACCAGCAGACAATCATGAAAACAGAGTACTTTTAAAGGAAACAAAGAAACAGACAAAAATTCTCCTAATACATTCATGGCCAATAAAATAATTTAAGTTGTGCTGTAAATACACAATTTATAAAAACCTTGTGCATTCATATAAGAACTCAGGATCTAGCCTTTGGCGGCTAACTGCATCCCTCTACAGATCCTGGAGCAAACAAACGTGCTCCATCTAACCAACACAGATTCTAGAGTGAGGACTGTGTTGAAAATATTCTGTTTCTTGGTGCACTGTCAAATCCAGTTCCAACCAACAAAATGCATCTTGCATGACTTCTGCTATGCGAAAGTACTTCTGTACATAATGGGAGATTATCTCTAAGGGCTGTCCAGTTTTAAACCATGTAACAAAAACCACGTTGGTACTAATTCAAAAGGAGTTGATTGTCAGTAAGAAGTGATTAACATTTCACACTAAATGCTTCATATACACTAAAAAAATTGATACTTCTGTATTTGTTTCTGTCGTGGTTCTCTCAAATGCTCCCTAATGACATGTAGTCAAGTGTTATATTTTGATTTGCATGTTTCACATGAATCATTAATGCAACAATACAGAACATAATGTTGTTCCCAAAGCCACATTATGTTCCTGGAGATGGAGTATGCCCATATAATGCTTATAACAAGGAAAATCACAAAAGAATAGGCATGTGCACATGCTTGCTTTGCTTTCACAAGCTGCTGTGGGAAAAGGCCCCTCATGCTTGTTTGCATTTACCTATTTTCATTTATTTCTTTGTGGTATTTTTTTTTAATCAACAGTTTGTCTACAGTTACATTTAGGTTTGGGGTTTTTTTAAACAGTTTTGGGATGTTAAATGGACTGGCTTGAACTAAGTTGAACTGGTAAGTGTTAAGTCAATCCCTACAAGATTGTTGCTATGTGGATCACAGACTGTAGGTTTTTGTCTCAAAAGATGTTGACGCCTGCTGGCACAACTGAGCTAACACTTCACAACATATCCTCAAGCAGCAGCTGGTCCTAACTTTTAAGACAAACCTGCACATGTCCTCTCCATATCAATTCCCAGACTCATTGCTAATGCTACAAATAAGACAATTCCACCAACCAGGAAGGCCAACCAACTGGTCAAGAAGATAATTGTCAGTTAATGTAAACCTGCTCAGCAGGATTACCAGCACATTTATACACTTACAAGCATTCATAAGTGGCATATGATGCTAATGGACGTTGAAGGGAAGGCTGCATGATGAATGACGGTAATTAATGATTAAAGCATTACACAACACATTTCTCTGGGAGTGCCATGTTAGTGTCATTAAGTTAAGATCCATCAACCTGCAGCTTAAGAGGTCTCAGGGTTGCAAATCACTATAAGAAAAATAAAGGTATTTTTACCCTTGTACTTTTAGTCTTGTAACCACATGCAGGAATATAAATATAAGAACACAACAACTCCCTTTTGACAAACATATGTCAAATATGCACATGGGAGGGCATGCATGTGACCTCTCTTCTGAAGGCGTTAGCATTTCCTAGCTAACAAATCCTGTCATACCCTCCATCCAAAATGCTCTCTTAAGAAGTACCTTACATTAAAGCATTGTTTGCATCACTATTTTTTCTTATATATATATATGAGAAAACATATATTTTCTTTTCCAGTGTAAATGTACAAACAGTATGCATAACCTTTTCCTGAAAGGACGGCAGGAACAGATAATGTGGTAGCTGGTCATGGTTAAGCCAGTGAGAGGAGTACAATAGGAATACATCAGGATACACACAACAGCAGTGAGTGCAACAATAATATCTAGACAAAGCAGCTGAAAATGACACATCTTATTCTGTGAGCAAGCCTGGGACACTGGACACAGCACTAAGGATCTGGCTGCTGCCTTGTAATCCTGCAGTGCCCAGTGCCCAGACAAGCTGTGGTCATGCACAGCTCCAGCTGCTGCTCACCCAGCCATCAGTTTCTCCAGGTTAACACCCTGCTCCCCGCCCACCCTGTTACCAGCCCTGGAGAACTGTCAGCAGAGGGGAGCAGACGCCCATTTTTCAGCCAACTCTTTTTAGCATTTTCTATCTCAGCCCAAATACCAAGTGATCAGTACTTGAATTTAGTTGTATCAATTGTCAGATAGAACAGCTGATATTGCAGGTACATATGACAGCCAAAACTGCTGTGGAAGAAGGAATCTTTGAGAAGGGGAATGGGCTGGGCAGATGGACATAGTAAGACCTTAAACTGCAGCAAAAGAGATGTGCTGGAAACTAATCTGGTAGACTCCTTGCTTGACCTAAGATCTCCAGGTGGTAACTAACAGCCAACTTAAGAAAATGAGATGCTGGTTTTTCATTTTGGTTTTGTCAGGTCTTTTTATTATTATTTCTTATGCAGGTTCAGTCTGATGACAGCTGCAGGCCTTAACAGACCTATCTCCCATGATTTTTAAATAACATATCCAATCGGTTTCTAGAAGGATTAGGAAACACAGTGCTGAAGAGGCAAGCCCATGTGAGATACAGGTAAGCACTAGAGCCTCCTAACACAGTAAAGGTGCAAGCTGGTCTCACAGGAATCACCTCTTAGCCCGAGAAATCGATTTTCCCAGTCTCCTGCACTAACTGGACAGACTTGCTACTTTAAGTTAGTATCTACTGAAATGATGCTCACTCCACTAATCTGAGTAAAGCTAGCTGTTATAGCAATAGATGCAGGTACTGGAAGAGTTGCCTTGCCTCTGAAATCAGAGTTATTCCCTGCATTAAATTACCTTTAAAGATAAAAAAAAAGTTAACTTAAAACTCATACAAATTCAGAGCACACTGCTGTATGCAGCTGGAAAGGATAAAAGGCACATATAGATTTACCCAGCTATATGGTCAATCAGCTTCATTTCATCAGCTGTCATCATAGCCTGAATGTATTTTTCCGTTCTCAGTACAAACACAGCACAACATTTTCAGAGCATGAGAAGCAGCCAGTTAGAAAAGAATGAGAAACTTGAAGGGATCACTTAAGCCTCATAAATGCCGCCAAAGCTGATTTCAGAAGTGGGCCTTTGTCTTCCTAATCCCCGTAATTCCTTTAATTGAAACTGCAGAAGTTGACTTTCAGCTAGGAAATGCTAATTCTTCACTCTTAAAGTGGCTGAAAGGGGTTTTTTTTCCAGCCTGGAAAGCAAGTAGGATTTGCACAGAGCACACTAGTGAAAGGACCAAGAATGAGCAACAATCAAACAAAAACTTACATGAAATTGTCAGACACTTCATTTTGACATGTTGAAATGCAGCTATAATGGTGTGAAATGTATTAACCTGGGGGGGAGGGGGGTGGAAGACAAAAACCCCAAGGATTTCTCCTTCTACACTATTTTCCTTAACCAGAAAACTAGAGGTGATGAGCTGTTATGAAGAAGAGGAATTAAGCCTAACAGTGATGTTTCACTTTAAAAAAAAAAAAGTACAGAAGAATTAGGAGTCACAGGTTCTGAGTTCTGTTTTACGCTCTGTTAGTGATTTGGAATAAAACACTTGGGGCCTGATTCAAGAGGCTATGGACTGAAGGACATCCTTAATGTCAGTGGGATTTCCACACGGGATCTTGAATCATTCTAGGGCCAGATTTCACAATCCAAGAACCTGGATAAATCTGATGATTTGCAAACAGCATGTGGAGGTTAATAAAACAAAATAAATAAAAAAGAATTTCACCGCTTCCAGATAAAATCTAATCAAGTCCAACAGTAGGAATCCTTAATTCTGATTTCCAAACAAACCTAACTCGTGGTGTTATACACTTTCTCAGCAAAGAACATGACCTGGTCCTGGAGCAAGAGCTGGAGAATAACAAAGGGAACATTGTCTAGGTGCCAGGACACCAACCAAAGGGCAACTGAGACTGAGATTTTTTTAAGAGATATTTGTAATGGTATCTTTAAGATATGGTTCTCTGAAAAGGAAAAGGTTCTCCAAAGTGTCTTTTGCGATTACTTCTGCATCCCAAAAATAGCTGAAAAGAGACCTGAAGGATGAAAGCTGGCAAACTTCTACTTTAAGGATCCAGGCCACAATCCACCTGCTTTAGGATATTTGATCATGACCTAATAGCAGCCTGCTGTTTGTAGGGCCCAGCTGATGATATCCAACAGACTGTATTTGTTTTACATGAAGAAATTAAGCCTTCAAAGACAGAGAAGTCAGTGGATGTCCATGGTAATGAATGCACCAATGCCACATTTTAAAAGACTTTTGAAAGAGAAGTAAGGGGTAAAATGAACCATTGAACCATTGAAAGTGAAAATACACTTGTTTCTATCTACAAACAGAAGGAGAGACAGATTGCAGATGCTTAAGAAATTAGGATAATATAAATACCAATATATTACACCAAAAATACCCACTATCTAACCAGAAACCTACTCACTTTTACTTGTGCACAGCCTCCTCATGTATGAGGAAACTCTTCAGGTATTTGCTCATTAATCTCATTAAAGAGGAAGGAGTCTGTCTCGCATCATCAGTGCCCTGAAAGATCCAGAACCATGGTCAGCATAAGAATTACCAATGGACAGAATTCAACCAGGATGACCAAAAGATTCTATAATGAATGTACAGATTTCTACAGCCTTTACTTCTATCAAAGGAAGTTTAAATGCTTCACCTAATTCAGTAGCATTTCTAATCCTAAGGAAACTAGGAAAACAATGAAGAAGCCACAAGAGAATACTTTCTCCTCCTCTGTCTTTGATCCAGAACACACATGCAATTCTTCCAGTTTTAGTTGGCAAGATAATTAGCTGAATGCTTGAAATTTGAAAATAATTTGGTGACACTCCTTGAAGAGGAAGGAGTTGGACACAAGAAACTTATGCTGCCCACTGAGAACTATTGGTAATACACCTTAAACATGTGGGTTTTTTTTCTCCAGATGCAAGTCATTTAACCTAGGCCCAATTATAGCAAAAAAAGCCCTAAAGAACAGCATTGACACAAATAGTTTGGGTACTCTTTTTTTTTTTTTTTAAAAAAAGAAGAATAAAGGAGTAGAGTAAAAATTATACACAATTCAAAAGGAATTAGATGTTAATGCCCACCCTATTAGCTACCTCTGGTTTTTTGTTCTAATTTAGATACATTAATATTATTCTTTTCCTGCAGAACAGGGACAACTGGGAAGTTACAAGACTTGATTTGAACATCTTGAATGAGTGAACTTACACTGCATCAATAAAGGCATGATATAGGTCATAAGCAACATCATTTTCTCTAGGCTGGCAATAAGTTTTCAGATTTGACATATGACTTCTCTGTCACAAGATGTTAATTATCCCCACTGAGGTAATATGGAGGCCAACACAGAGAAGTGCGTGTTCTCTTTTGATTTATTAGAAACTATTAATTTACAAGAATAAACACAGAACTCATTAATTTCAAATAATGCAATTTAACTATACTGAATAACACCTGTTCTTTAGCTCTACCACAAAGCAAAAAGACATCAGGTATAATAAAAATCTGAAAAAGATTAAAATACTGAGTCAAGCTGAGGAATATTGCCTTTTTTATTTAATGCAGGCATTGTCTATTACGAGCAATTTTCTGAAGGCTATTGCTCTTGCATAATATGCTGTATGAACATGCAGAGGGTGGGGTCCCAACAGCCCAATTCTTTTAATTCACTGAAGTGGAAACAGTCAAGAACAAATGGAAAGCAGAGATCAATTGCTCCCACTGGTGATGTCACCAATTATGAATTCTGTGGAATTAAAATGAATTTACCATCTTGGCTGTGTTATTATGGTTACATTGTGTAACATTATGAAAAGCATATTCATCTCATATATAAAATTAGCTGAAATAAATGTATAATTTTTCTCCTTTTGAAATATTGTACATGGTAATGATACTTGATCTGTTCTAGCAAGATGTCTCAGACTCACTTTTTAACTAGTCACAAAGCAGCTGCCAGCAATATCAGGAAGAAAATTAAGGAAAAAAAGGTAAAATTCATTTAGTCACGCAACAGCAACATCTGGTGCAATCTCTGGTAGCCACCAAGGAACCTGACAGCCCCATTCTCCCACACTATTCTACCAAAGGTGAATTGCCTTGCCTTCAGAGAGGTTGATTCCAAGATATAGTGATAGAAAAAGGGACATAAATTTGGTCTTCAGAAGCTAGCTACCTAACTCAGTGTTACAAGTATCGATTAAACAGCGCCACCCTAGAGAGAGTAAGTGTTCAAATGGGCAAAGCAAACACTGTGTTATTCTTTATCCACCAAAAGTCATCATCTAATGTTGTATAGTAATAACCAGACCATAAATGACTGCAGCTGAGGGGTAGACACATGGCAATCTCCATTGTGTACAAAGGGCTTACAGAATGGGAGTAAGGAGTAACCTTTTTAACCACTCCAAGGAAATACAGAAATACTTACTCACCACAGCTTGTAGATAACTCCAAAGTAATTTTGTCTTTTGGATTTGTGGAAAGAAAAAGGCTTCTTACAAACAACAGAAACTCCAAATTTGCCAAGCTTGTGTTTGGAAATGAAACAGAGGAAAAGTAAATATTGAATTGGTTTTAATAAAGTTTGGGAATGGAAGTTAGAAAACACTCATGACTATTTTGCAGGTAGCATGAAAAAAAGGCTTATCTGCATCACTAGCTCCTAGCAGGTAAATGACTGCTATGGCACAGGGCCAGTAGTTTAAGTCACAAGGGCCTCTCTCACATTATGTTGATACCAGGCACATACTAAACTTATTAAAGAACAGCATTTCAAAGGGAGTAGAAACTGGGATAGACAAAAGGAGAAAATAAAAGGTCTAAAACACTTTACATTCAAACAAACCGAAACACCTAATAGCATGGGAGAACGAAGGTAATTTCAACAACTCAAAAGTAAGAGGCTCTTACAGAGTGGAAAGAGGTTACAATGTGCAAAACAGTGGAGAGGGAACCTACATGATCAGGATAACACTGCACAATGACACTTTGCACAGCCTGAACTTCAAGGAAAAGCACATTGGATTTGGTTAGAAAAATAACTTTTGTACAACCTACTAAGACAGCACTGATCCACAGGATCAAAATGGAAACTACTGTACTATCTGATAAAGTATCAGACTTCAGAAAATCATTTCAGATAAAAGTAAAAAAGGTAAAAAGATATGGAATCCATTTTACAACACAGTAAAAGCCTCAGTTTTTAAGGCACTCTGGTTGGTTTCTTCACTTTCCTCAGAGACTCATTTCTGATATGATTTCTCTCATTTCTGATACTGCACATCTTCCGCCACATCTCAATACATTGATGGGCATCTAACACCACTGAAAACCCACTTCCCATAATGTCATTTCATTCCAACAGGCAAGGGACAGATAGCGTTCCTCAAATATAGTTACAACTAGTATTTTAAAACAAATAACAGGTGAGCCACAAAAAGGGATGTTTCAGACACTTTCAATCATTTCTGAGCAGTCCTGATTAACCAGGGATGTCCCACTTGACTAGAAGTTAGCAAACGTAATGTCCATCTACAAGAAGGATTGGAAGGAGGATCCAGGTAATTACATGTCCAGCAGCCTGACCTCAGTGCTGGGGAAAGGTCATGGAGCAGATGATCTTGAGTGCCATCACATGGCACATACAGGACACCAGGGAATCAGGACCAGCCAGCTTGGGTTTATGAAAGGCAGATCCTGCCTATGCTCCTTCTATGACAGGGTGACCTGCTTCATGGATGAAGCAAAGGCTGTGGATGTTGTCTATCTGGACTTTAGTAAATCCTTTGGCATTGTCTCCCACAGAATGCTCCTGGAAAAACTGGCAGTCCATGGCTTGGACAAGTGCACTGTTTCCTGGATAAAAAAACTGTCTGGATGGTTGGGGCCAGAGAGCGGTGGTGAATGGTGCCATATCCAGCTAGTGGCCAGTCACCAGTGGTGTTCCCTAGAGCTCAGGTTTAGGGCCAGTACTGCTTAGCCTTTTTATTGATGACCTGGATGAGGAGTCAGTCAGTTTGCAGATGACACAAAGTTGGGTAGGAGTGTGGACCTGCAGGAGGACAGAAGAATCTGGACAAGCTGGATATATGGGTCAAGGCTAATTGTATGAGGTTCAACAAGGCAAAGTGCTGGGTCCTGCTCTTGGGTCACAACAACCCCAGGCAGTGCCAGAGGCTGGGAGCAGACTGGCTGGAAATCAGCTCAGCAGAAAAGGGCCTGAGGGTGCTGGTCAACAGCTATCTAAACATGAGCCAGCAGCATTCCCAGGTGACCAAGAAAACCAGTGGCATTCTGGCCTGTATCAGAAATAGTGTGGCCAGCAGGACCAGGGAAGTTATTCTCCTCCTGTACTCAGCACTGGGGAGGCTGCACCTCAAATCCTGTGTCCAGTTCTGGGCCCCTCACTACAGCACATTGAGGTGCTTCCAGAGAAGAGCAACAGAAGAGGGAAAGGGGACTAGAGCACAAGGCTTATGAGGAGCAGCTGAGGGAGCTGGGGTTGTTTGACCTGGAGAAAAGGAGGCTCAAGGGTGACTTCATCGCTCTCTACAACTACCTGAAAGGAAATTGTGGCAAGGTGGAGGTTGGTCTCCTCTCACAGACAGTAAAATGACAGGTTGAGATGAAGTGGCCTTAAGTTGTATCAGGAGTCATTTATATTGGATTATTAGAAAAAAATTCTTAACTGAAAAGGTGCTCAAGCAACAAACAGGCTGCCCAGGGAAGAGGTTAAATAACCAGCCCTGAAGGTATATAGAAGATGTGTAAATGTGGCACTCAGGAACACAGTTCAGCAATGGACTGGGTAGTCTTAGGGTTGGATTTAAGTCTTGGAGGTCTTTTCCAACCTTAATGATTCTAGGATCAGATCTACCTCAAGGTCTGTATGTCTGTTTGGACTCTTTCACTCCACAGTTTAAGGACAAAAGTCTCCCATGGAAAGGCCTTTTTACAAGACTAAGGTTGTCCTTTCAGGTTTTACTCTTGTTATTTATATTGCTGTAAGAAACAAGAATCAGACTCTATCAAGCTAAACGCATTATGAGACAGTATTTGAGCCAAGAGATTAAAATCTTAATATAGCAATTAAAGAGTGGAAAGTAAACGGTGACGAAATGCATGTCAAGAGACAAAATCACTTGTTCAGGGCCCAGATCAAAAGAACCACCAGGAAAACAATTGTACAGCCTAAAATCCACATCTATGCACCCTTCTGTTCCTAATAGGAAGTCAGGAACATGTCTGAAGAAATACAGAACCATGCAAAGAAAATATGTGCACTTTTTCTGATCTGGATCAACCAGTCACACTGCTAATAATTCTAATAATCTTAAAGAACTGAGAATAATTGCCTGTTGAGGACAAATAGGAACTGCCCTCTCCTGGACAGAATGGCAACGCTCAGATATCTCAATCTGATTTGACATCTATACACGCCAGAATATATAACACTACTTTGAGCCCCTAAAAATTCTCTAGATAGCATCCAAACTCACAGGTGTCCCTGTGAAACCCAATGTTAGGATTCATGCTCTCTCTAATCTTACCCAAGACACTGTCAGGCAATAGCCATCCATTCATAGTAATGCCCAATAACAGCTTTTGAGCTATAAACTTCAAGTAGGTGATGGACTGTCACAGTCAAGACTTACTGAGGCTTGAAACAGCAACAACACAGTGCCCCCGTAAAAACACAAACCAAACACACTCTCTGCTGCCACTTCTAAGTAAAGTGGAGAGACAAAAGGTTTGGGAAAACCCTGCTACAGAACACCTAGTTTCCCTTTCTCTTCCCCACAGCAGTGTTGCACAAAACAAATAAGGTGACTACGCAAAGAATATTCAGAAACATCCTGCCACAAGGCCAAATTCAGCAAGCTGCTGAATAAGTACCTCCCACAAGGTGCCCAGTGTCCCTGACTCCTGCTTCAAGTTATATTGCAGAAGCCTTGACACATTCGGACGTGTGGAGGACACCCATTATTTTAGTCACTTGAAAGGAAGCCTGATTGATATAAGACACCCATAGGGGCAGTAGAAGATGGCTGCAGCCTGCACAATGACATAGGAAGGTCAGAGGGAGGTAGAGGGACTACACTATGTCATATTTAAAAAATAAATACCCTCTCCCACTGCCAGAGCCTTGAAAATGACCTACATATTATTCTGTTAAATAGTTTCTGTGGTGATACAGGCCAGGACAATAGTTGTGATGGCAGTCCTGACTGGGACAGGACAGCAGGGGGATGCAAATGTGCAGTAGGGATCGCTTGCCTTGCTTCTCCCCATATACATATCTGGAGCTCACAGCTGCAAAATGTTGTACTTGGGACCACAATAACAGCTTTCTTTTTGCTACATTTTGAAAATATTAAGCAGCTTCCACCAATTAAGAAGTTTTTAAACACACAAATACCCTACTAGATCCTAATAGTACCATATAGTTTACTAGATGTAAAGAGTGAAAGAAGCATTATGTTCCACTAGTTAGTAAACATACCTAAATTTTTCACCATGGTTTAAGAGGGTGAGGACAGGTAAATTACAGAAACAATTCTATAATATACATTTTCTGCCTAGAAAACCTAGTTTCAGAGTCAGTATTTCTAGAAATGTAAGTACTGAAACTGCACTTTAGTTGTCAGTAAATTCATTATCACATTAACTAGGTCTAAATTATTAAACCTTAATGATGTAGGTTCTCAGAATATGTTGGGCTTTATTTTCCCACACAGAATCAATGTTAAACATTAGCAGTATAAATTAAGTAATACTTTACTGTGGCATGCTGCTGCTTTGAATTGAGTTACCCCAGGAAGATGTATATTCATGGCTACAGGCTCTCTTTGGCCTCCTAGCGAGGATGATATAGTTTATTGTAACAAATGAGCAGTCGACCTGTAATGACTTAAATGATGTATACATTTTTGCCAGTGAAAATGTACCAGTGAGGACCTTTCTGCTTAAGGGAATGAGAAGAAAACAGAAGCATGTACTATAAACATAATTTCCATGAAAGCCTGGGGGAGCATCTCCCTTTACACAGTTTAGAAGCATGGCGCATATCACAAAACATTTCAGGATAGTTAAATTAATAGAATATAGACTCAGGCAAATTTGAGAAGGATTTTTTTAAAAACAATATTTTGGTTTTAACCCTGTGCTGCTATTTTTTTTCTTTGTCTTCAATCTAAACAGTGCAAAGACAAGTTAGGAGACTATACAGTTATTAACTTGATGCAATTTACAGGCCCTTGAAAGAGGAAAGTATTTATATTGCCAAATCATCATAACTACTGTCACATATAATTGCTGGGTTCAAATTTTTTTTTGCTATTTCTTTTACTCAAAGGGCTTAAAAATTGCAATGAATAGTTTATCTGATAGTCTAAAGGTTTTAACAGCACATTTTGCAGTTATATTTGAAATAGAGAGCAAAGCAAATACATATCTTGTATTGGTTTTCCAGGATACCTAAAACCAGATTGAATAGTCATGGATGCCAACTCGTCAAAATCATCAGCGACTATCACCAACACACACTAACAGGTTGAGAAGAACAAATTAAAGACTGTGATAATCCAGGCCATTTGCTACAGATCCCTCGACTAAACTGCAATACCCAAAGACTATCTCACTTCATTCAGAAGTGTAAAACGAATGTTGCATCTGCCCAGACAGATTCAAAGACTATTGAACTGAAAAAAAAGGTATGTGATAAACCTAGAGGTGACAGATTGCAGTCAGTGTGACAGAGAGCTGCTTTCTCCTCCACTGTTTGAAATACCAGGAGACAGAAGAAATATTACCTCTAACTATCATGAAGTACAAAAGACAAGTTAATAGAGAGATGACAAAAACTTAGGCCTGACCCAGGAAAATAAAAGAGGAGAAAGGAGGAGACAAACATTGTTAGCAGTGTGATACAGTCCCATAAGCGGCACATGCAGATCTAGATGAATCCTACCTCTGACAATATCCAAGTGATCAAAGTTTATCTCACATTTCAGTAATAATTACACAATGACTTCTCAACAAAATCTTGCTAAGTAAGGTCTTTCAGCACTGAAAAGTCAGCTTATCTCCTGTGTACCTGTCAGGGTGAAGAAGAAATAGATGCATAGGCTGAGTACCATCTCCACTCCAGAAAAGGATGACAAATGCCAGTTGGACCAGCCAGAGCATAAAGACAGTCACACCACCACGGTGCATAGTGCCATATGGTGCTCTTTTTTCTAGCTAGGATTGCATGCGTGATGGACCTTTGTATGTAATACTGCTATTCCAAACTGCGTTCAAGTAGGTTAGCAGAAAAATTGCACCCCAGCCTTCCTGGAAGACCAAAACACCATCAACATAATGCAGCAAGTTAGGCATTCACACCGAAGTTTAAGTCAAAAGAACTCCACACACCACAAAAAATAAACCAAAAACAATGCCAAAAACCAACAAAAGAAACCCTAAACCCAGGAAGCACTGGGAAGGCAAAAGGAAAATAAACCGCATTTTCAACTACTACCTAAAATATTTTCACCTCCACTGCAAAAACTTGCATTTGCATTCACATATTCGGAAATTATTTACAGGTAGTCAATATGTGAATCAATGCCTTAGTCATTTCACACCTGGCTTCCTTTTCTCTAACTATTGTCAAGTCCACAAAGGACAGATACTTAGAAGTAGGAATATGAGACTTAACCTTAACCTTCCATATTAAATAGTAGATAAATTAAAAACAAACAAACAAAACCCACAAAGATTCACCTTCTGTTTTCAAAAGAAAAGACGAATTTTGACTACAGATCCATTTTCACACATTTTATACATTTTTATATATCCAAAGGCAAGCAGTTCCTAGGAAGTCAATGGCGACACAGACTACTTTCAACAGTCCATGGTATTGCCAACTGGCTTCTACTTTGAAAACTTGGATTAGGCAGGGATGCTGGCTTATGAAAATAGGGGGAATTAACTCTCAAAACAAAGCTATCCACAAACATCTCAGCATGTACCAAAAATTGCTGGTATCCATCATGTGTGTCCAGAAATGCTTCTACAATACTGTCTAGTTATATCTGCACCTTTGCTATGGTATCGCCTAAAAATTACCATGTAATAATTTCAGCTTTAGCTAACTATTTTCTCATTCACATATCATCAGAAACAGTTTGAGTCAAAGGCTGCTTTCAGTAATACTTGTTCTAAAGAAATTGGCTTAATGGAATTATGAATCAATCTACTTGTACATTAAAATACTTATTCAAAAAGAAAATTGTATAGTGCTTTAAGAGCCGCCTCCTAACGACTAATGTATGTTGTACTAAAAACATACTGTTTGCGCTACAGAAACTATCATAGTAGTAATGGTGGTCAGTAAGACGCAAAATAAAACTAAACCTGAATTTCCATTTAAATAGTATGCTTACAGCTGGAATTATTTGTACTTATGTATTTTCTCTTGGGTTTCATTCCTGACACAAGGGATCTTTAGCTCCTGTAACCCTATTGCAGCATTTTTATACAACAGCAATTCAGGTACACACTATAGTTTAGAGAACATTTCTTCCCCACAGGAATGAGTTTTCCACTCATGTAACTTTAAGGACACAAAGTGCTAGAGCCTGAAAAGTAGTAATAAAGCCCTTCCTTGACTCATTAGGTTCAACTTCTCATTGGTTAAACCACAGCTCTCAAGTCTATCTGTTCCATTTGTTTGGCAAACCCACAAAATGCTGCAAATTGCTTCCCTGCTCTTTCTATCTGAATACTGCTCAGAGGACTGCAGAAAAGAGTCTGTTTCCAGTTTTGTATTAAAACTGCTCCATCACTGCCAGCACCACGACCAGTAAGAGCAGAATTAGGCTGGGCACCTCTTGAGTGTTTTTGGGTACCATGGCAACATAACAAGAGTGGGCCTGGGTTTGAAGGTGTAAAATGTTACCATCTATTTACACAACCTCTAGTAAACAACAGCTCTGTGCTTCCTGTAGAAAAGAAATTAGCCTAAAGAATAAAAAAGGGGGTTCATCTATCTGTAAAGAGCACCAAAGGCTCCAAAGTTTGTCATGATGACATCCTCATCTGGACAGAGAATGCACGTGTGTGCCACAGAGAGGAATAAATTCAGAGTAACAAAAACTAAGCACACCAGATGTTAGGCCGCCAAACTCTAACGCTATCATCCTCTCTCATGTCACATACTCCAGAGAAATTAAACAATAAGTCCAAACTTAACCAATGTACATGAAAACAATAGTCTTTACTTCTGTAATGGCCATCTCTCAGGGTCTCTGGCTTACAGCCAGGATCCTGTTATATATAACCCAAACCAGAAAGAGCTTAGTGACACCAAAAAACTGAACAATTGAGAGGGGACATTATCAGTGTATAAGAATAGCTGAAGGGAGAGTGCCAAGAGGATAGAGGCAGGCTCTGCTTGGTGGTGCCAAAGAGTAGGACAAGAGGAAATAGACAAAAACTGTTTTCCAGTTCCAGATGCACTGGAAGTTCCACCTCAACATGAGGAAGAACTTCTTCACTGTTGTGGAGTCGATCTCACTGGAGATATTCAAGAACCATCTGGATGCAATCTCATGCAATATGCTCAAGGATAGCCCTAACTGAGCAGGGAGGTTGGACCAGATGACTCACTGTGGTTCCTTTCAACTTTAAGCATTCTGTGATTTAGTGACCATGTTAAAGTCCACACACACCTCAGAAAACAGTGAGTGCAGAAAGAGGTACTACAGAAACATGAGGGCAACTACAGTAAGAGGCTATAGTCACCGCGCACACCAACCAGCCTGCCAGTGGCATCCCAGAGAATCAGATACTAAGAGGAAGAAAACAAAACATCCGAGACACTGGAAAGCGTAGGAGTTGCATTTGGCTGTCTCAGTTCTAAGACTGCTCACACTCTGGATGAATTCATCGTACACATAGAAGCTGAATTGCTGTAGTGCAGTTATGAGAGCAGTGTAACACTCAAGCATACAAAAGGCCTCAGAGCCAAGTATGAGGAGATTTAGATAGCTGAACATTTCAGACTGGGAAACAAAAATTACATTATGCGACAGATAAAGAGACAGAGGAATGCAAAACCCCTAAACCTGTTTGCCATTGCATCATTATATTACACTGTATTTCATTGTTCCCACTTTCAACTGTCCAAGACCAGTCACTTACAAAAATTATGTTATTAAATTGAACATTTCATCCTTATTTAAACTGAGAAATTTTAATGTTGGGTGCAACTCCATCTGTCTGCTCTTTTTTTAAGCAGACATTTCATTATGTGTCTAGAGGATAAATTCCAGATCTGAACGTAAGATGGAGAAAATATAAACCTATTAACATAGTCATAACCAGTTCCTACTCTGAACCACACCATTACATGCAAGGCGCAGTGCTAAACTGTAGCAGGTTTTTTTAGGTTCCTCCCAGCCAAGCAGAATTTCTTTAGGGACCTCTTCAAAGATCAGCTCTTCTGAACACAAAATAAAATTATCTTGTATGTTTTGGCTACTCACAGCAGCACCTTTACATTATGTATGGTTCTTGATTACTCTTAGTCTGAGCAAATTGCAGAGTACACTATTAGGAGTTTTCACTTTATGAGAAGGATGGGAATTTATTGCTGGTTTTATGCTAACACATTGGTGTTCTGAGTATTTACAACATACTGTTGCATTTGTTATTAATAAAGGAATATACTGGGGAGGGATTAAGAATCAGTAAAGCACTCTTACATCTGCATTTATAGTATTTAAAAACAAGATAAAACACAGTCCACAGGGTTTACCTGAGGAGATTTGTCTCCTGAACAATTTCGTCGTTCAGCCTTGTTCAGGAAGTGGAGCACGTGTGTGGATAACTGGTATCATTTGAGTGTGATGATGAAAATAAATTTAGAAGCAGTATATTCTACAGGTTGGAGAACGCTAAAACTGGAAGTTCTTTCCCGTATCATTTATATGCTATGGAGCAATTTTTAAGAGCATTTGACTGTCTAAAGGTGTACACTGTAGAATTCTCAAAACGGTCTCAATCTCAACCTCCTTGAACTTCCCTCTGCTCACAAAATGAAAGCTGCTCCACCATAGACTGAAGCCACAAATAGTTTGACAAGCTCTGGAAGGCAACAACATTTCACGCAGGTCTAGCAACATGCAGTGGGTGAGCAATGGGCTCAGGGAACGAGCACAGGGAATGGGGTAACATCAG